>JASDQU010026423.1:0-21333 GCA_032191745.1 Picea mariana
TGCAGAGAGGAAATTCTCAAATGCTTAACCAAAAAGAAATGTGTATTTACTTGGCAACCCGAACACAGTTGCGTGACAATAGATCTTGTATGTTTTAATTTGTTTATGTTTCTGTCCCTAAGGGTTAGGTATTCAAGGGTTATACAGACAAGGGTTTGCCCTATGCTATAGCTCTTTGATATACATGCAGAGTCCAACAGTAGTACTCGGCCCAATATCTCACAGCACTAACTAAGGAGGATAGACCGTACCCTTAGCCATACTACCCGACTACCCAGGTATTAGAGAGTATCTTACCGAGTGTTGTTCTCAGTGACACTATAGCAGTCAGGTGGTCGATTGGTTTATCTAAAGAGGGCTTCAGGTAATCTAGGTTGATCCGTACACAGGTGTTGTCTAATATGCTACCACTCGAAGGGGTACCAACAGGGGTTACAAGGGTAGCCAGCAGATGTGCGCTTAAGTACCACTTGTATTTCCTGCGTGTATGAATCTCTCAACCACAGGTTTATGTGCGTAATGACATATCTCTGTGGCTTAAAGACGCCAGAATACGTCGCTACCCTGAAAAAAATTTAACCCACACTTTCTGCCAAGGAAAGTGCTCTAATACCACTTGTAATATACCAGATATAAAATGTATGCAGAACATAAATAAAATGCTAGTAATAGCAGAATAACAGCAATATAACCAGAACATTCACCACAATAACACTGAAATGATATAAGAATAACAACAGAAATAACACTTTGAATCTGAAAGCAATGTTCATGGGCCTCTTCGAGGGGGAAACCTCCAGTTGAGCAGAGCTATATTACAATAATATCCAAGCTAGGGTTCTCATACCCTCGACTCCTATTTATACTAAAAAGAAGCATCTAGAGGANAAAGGCCTTATTAATATTGACCTTTATTACATCTGAATATATTGTTCTACCTATGTGTGGGTTAGGACCCTAACAATAGATGGTCTTCCCATGTTTTGTTGTATATGAGTATTTTGTCAAATAAGACCAATAATAACTTCCTCAACTACTTATTGAACACATGATTCATGCATGACAGCATTAGTTAACCCGAATGGCATGACCAGAAACTAATAATTCCCATAGTGGCATCAAAAGGTTTTCTTAGGTACATCCTGGTCTCATACCTTAATATGATGGTACCCTAATTGAAGATCAATATTCGAGAAAAATTTAGCTCCCCTAAGCTCATCCATTAATTCATCGATCCTGGGTATGGGGTACCGCTTCTTGATCATTTTATTGTTCAGATACCTGTAGTCAATACACATCCACAGAGTACCTTCCTTGTTCTTGACTAATACAGTGAAAGAGGAAAACAGGCTGGAACTAGGGTGGATGTGGCCCAATTTCAACAATTCTTTGATGGTTTTTTCAATCTCGTCCTTGTAAACTTTAGGGTGTCGATAAGTGCTTGTGATAACTTCTTGAACCCCCTCTTCTAACTCTATGATATTCTCAAATCCTCTATTAGGTGGAATTTCAGGAGGAATGTCACTAAATACCTTATGATGTTTATGGAGTAATACTTGTAAGTCCTCCAGAAGTTGTTGCAGATGGTCTGGTGACTCTCTGTCAAAAATAAAACACTCTGCATCCCACTCTATATCACCATGCCTCATGACTTCCTCCATGTTGTGTGATGGCACAATCTTCGATGGGTACTGGTGCATGGCTCGTAGGACCACTTTATTTCCATATGGGCCTGTGAACTCCATCTTCATTGTCCTCTAATCAGTAGTGTATCTCCTAGTGAAATCTCTCGATGAGCCTCTATGTGAAGTCCAGGTAAGAAGTGACCCCGACATGTGATCCCAAGGTGACTAACCCATAGTACCACTACTCATGGGCCTCACCATCCAAGTGAAAGGTGGCCAACTTAATGGAATATGTCTCTGTCATCTGGTGCAACTAGAAGTGTTGAGCTTCTGCACCCATGATCTCACAGAGAATTTAGAGCTCTCGTCGAAGTTGGGAATGATGACCTTCCTAAGGGTATGTTGCAACTCAAAATTTTGTGTCATGGCCCTCATGGGCCCTCTCGGTCGATTTCTTCTCTTCATATTGAATAACTATGAAAAATACATGGCTGGGTGGAAATCATTTCCCATCCTCTTGTACTCGTCTAAATATGCCCTATAGCGCTCATCCTGATCAACCTACATCAATGGACTTGTGACATCATTCCCCAAAAATTGAGGCATAGTGGGTCTGGGGGATTTTTTATACAAGTGGGGGTGGCTCTGCATGGTAATGCGTGAATGTCTACCCTCTCCATTGTTTAAGCTCCCATCACCATTTTGATTCTACTTCATTGGGCCCTCCAAGGAATTCTTAGCTAGCTTCCCCATAAGGTCCATCATGACCTTTTGACCCTTGGCCAAATCATTCAAAATATTGAACAGACTGTTGATCATGGCATCATCTTCTTCCCCCATAGTTTCTTTTCCCCTAAGTATGATAGATGGTGTTTCCTCTCCTATTTCTTCTTCTCTAACCACTTCTTCTTCTTCCCACACGGGGGGACTGGTGTTCTTCCCCTATGTCTTCTGTAGGTAATTTTCTTCTCATCTTCTGGTCTCATAAATCTGATTATAAGTTCCCCTCAAAGCCCTTAGATATAGAGGAACATGCTTTGATACCACTGTAATATTATGGGCTTGATTTATTTCAAATTTCCCTCAAGTTTGGTTGGCATATTTTGTCAAACAATTCAATGAGAGTCTATAACAACAAGCTAATTAACAACAAGAGTAGAACATACTTATAAGAGAAAAAACAAACAATAGTTTTCTTTATTCTTTCATGGAATAGGAGAAGGGATACATGATAAAATCTAACCCAACAACTCAGAATTACTTTTAGCACAAATATCGGCACCCAATAGTAGTTAAATAACACATGAATAAGCTACAACAATTAATAATGGAACCTTGTTAAGAAATTTGAACTATTTGACAACTATATGCATTGCAGTTCTTTGTTTGAGATTGAAACAAAGATATGATTGTAATGGTGGTCTGTACAATATGTGAGGATTCCCCCAACAACAACTATAGTGCTCAAAATAAGGGACATTTTCTCTCAACAAGTATATCAACATCCAACAATCAATGAAATGCATCCAAAATGAACTCAATGCATGGATTTGACCTCCATACAACAATGTAGTGGACCCTATGTTAAATTATTGCGCCTAGTAAAGGGGATTCACTCTATTCAGCCCCAACAAAATATTTCTTCCCTCAAAGGATGCACCCAAAATGGAGATACAACTTTTTCTTCAGCAGATTCTCCCTCCAAACAAAAGAAGGTAGTCATCAAGGGACAATACAACCCACATATTGCAAATAACTCAGACCACTTCGTAAAATAACACTTCCCTGAGCCAAATCTCCATCTTAACACCCAAAATATGGTGCTCAGCACAATAAAAACACCCACTATACTATCAAATTCATTCCACGGTGAGAAATGAAGCATCTAGCAATTACAAATCCGCCCCCAACCTTCAAAAGAACTTTCTCCCTTGCTATATTGTCTCAGCCACTAAACATAGCAAGTCTCTCAAGGAGTGATACACCCAACATAAGGAAAATAGCACCAACAACTTGATAATGCAATCCAATATCGAAATATGAGTGATTCCGACCCAATAACCAGCTAGGGTGTATCATTGCAACACCAAAACTAGTGAAAAAGGAAGGGTTTCTCAAACCCTAGTCTTTTTCTCCAAGAGCTCTCCAAAATTCTCTTTCTCAAGTGTAAAAATGCAAGAATGAGGAGTGCCTCCTTATTTCCCCTCTTTTATTTCTCAATTGAGTTATTTCCCGCTCACTTTACTTTTATTTTATTCTTAAAGTCACTTTATGCTTTCACACTTTATAATTTTTAAGTGACCTCATTTTCCTAAGAACCATGTCCCCCTTTTCCCCTTTTTCGACTTTATAAATTTATTTCCTAGGAAAAAGTTGGGTTCCCTAGGTAACTTTTCTAAGTTAGCCTACGGGAACCAATTTAGGCTAGTGGAACCACTCCTTATGACTCCTAGGCCAGCAGGGACATTACAATAAATGTTGGAAGAACATGGATTTACCCCCCCTTGAGCATTTGTAACCAAGAAGAAAGATCAAAAAACAGCAAAACGATTGGAGTAGAAGCAAGGGTATGAGAAGAAAGAAGAGAAGCAACAAGTGAAGAAGAGGATGAAGTTAGTAATACTTTTCAAGGTAGAGTATAAGTACCAAGATACCCAACACCAAGCAGTTAGTGAGGAGAATACAACCTGAGATTGAGGATGGCGAATCAGGATAGCACTATGAGGCTACATGTGTTCCATTGGATGGGTAGGGATGATGCAAAACAACATTTTCTTACATGTGAGGCTATATGGTCTATAAAGAGGATTCAAGATGAAGCATCAAAGATCACACAACTAGAGAACACTTTCAAGGATAGAGCCATGACGTGGTACATATAGTACAAGGCCACTATGCTAGTGGGACAGACAAGGTCACTGACATATATCAAGAGAGATATGCTTAAGGAATTCTAGAAGCCTAAGTCAAAATATCAATGCATTATAGAGATCAAACAAAACTAGGAGAAATTGGGTGGGATTATAACCAAAGGTTGAAGAAATTATTGGATAGGCTAACGTTTGATATCCAATACATGCAACATAGAGAATGGTTCATTGTGGGGTTTATCCCCCATATCTGAGTCCTACTCACCCAAAATAAGGTGACTATTCAAGAAGAAACGGTGGAGGTTTATCCCCCATAACTTTCCAAACTGACGATGCAGTTGCAGGATATGGAAAAAGATAAGATGGTGTGTGAGCATGTATGATGTACAACGTGTTGATCATAGGGGCACCGCATAGATGAGTTTCCTACGTTGGGAAATTATGTGGCAATGGGTGTGCCGAATCCATTTCTCACATGGTCTCAAAAAAAGTGGTGTAATATCTACAAATAGTGAAAACATATACCACCCCATTACCTGACAATAGAGAAATATCATAAGACTCATCATAATCCATTCTGAAAATTTTGAACATCCATGGGGCATGATGTGAGCAACTTTCAGTCACTCCAGATAATGCAAGACCATTCCCATGATGTCTTTCATGTTCAACAGGAGTAGAAGAGTGGTGACCATGCCAACATTGAGAGAGGTGGATATCAAGAAGGTCCCAGGGGTGGATATGGACGAGATCGAGGATGATCATATAGAGGAAATGGAGGTAGACCATCCACTTTTTCTTAACTATGGTGAGATGCGCCATGTGTCAAGATTTTTTACCAAACCCCGCATTCTCTTTGGGTACTGCTACAGTCCTGAGCATGTCAAAGAGGATTGTCCCTTCTTGTTGAATAAGTGGGAAGAGAATAAAGCACATTGCAACATGGCGAGTGCAGGCCCATGCAGATATCAAAAGAAGGGTGTTGAATTTGATGTGCGGGTGATAACTCGAGGAAGAGAAAAGATGGGAATGGAATTTGAGAATGGTGAAATATCAGGTCAAAGGGTGGAGGGGAATATAATAAAGGAAATGTAGCCCCCCCATAATTTTTATTTTTTTCAATAGAAATAGTTTCTACGTGACATGTAAAGGGCCCTAGAAGAGGAAAGAGCATGATAAGAGATACATCATGCGACACATAGGTCACTCGAAGAGGATCACATTGGTGAGGAAGTATACCGAGAAACACAACAGTCACTAGAGGAATTCCAAGCTTGGGAAGAATTGCAACATGCCACACAAATGTCATCAGAAGAAGCTCAGGTGCATGAGAAAATCCAGCGTGCGATGCAAATATCATTGGAAGAAGCTCGCAAAAAGAAGAACTATGATGAGTCAAACAAAGGGAAATAGAGGAACATGTGCATGAAGAACTAAAGAACACACCACAATAATAATCACTGCATGACATGGGTAGTTAAGCAGATATTGAATACCAAGTAAGTAACTTTTTGCGTTGTTTCTTAAAATTGTTAAGTGATCCTAATGTTGTGTGAAAGTTGACCTAGATGTTAGCAACCTGCATGGGGGATAAAGGAACAAATAAACCTATATCATCCCCCCTACCAAAAATGTATGTGTGCCAGGTCAATAAGAAGAATCACATAGACAAAGAGTTCAAGATGATGGTTGAACTCGATAGTTATGAGATGGATGATGTCATGTTGGATTTGGGATCTAATGTGAACATATTGTTGAAGAAATTATGGGAATTCATGGGTAAATTGAACTTGGTATGTTCACCCATTCAACTTCGATTGGAACATTAGTATAAAATATATCCTATAAGCCGACTGGAGCAAGTGGAAGTGAATATAGAAGGGGTGAAGACGAAGGTCGATTTTGAAGTGATAGAGATCATGGATGACCTTGATCCCTACCCTTCCCTACTTAGCATTGATTGAGACTTCGATAAAAATATTTTATTGAATTTGAAGAAGATATAGATGTCATTTGAGACAGACACCCTATGTGTGATAATACCATAGGATCCAAATGAAGGGGACAAATACAACGAGTCAATAGATGAGGATGCATGAACCTCTATTATTGAAAATATTTACAATATCACAAGGCACGAGGAATATTACATCAATCTCATAGTAGATGGGTAGTTGAATTGGTGAAGTGTGAAGTCATATGACATTGATTCAGAGGATGTCATGGAGAGGTGGCAACATAAGCTTTATGAAATATCTACAAGGATATGCACCTAGATTACCATTGAAATGCACAAAGAGGAATTTGGGTCCTACCGATTCGATGTGACAAATATGGTGGATATGTTTATTTCATGGATGTAGTACATTCCCGAACCCCACCAGGTACATTCCCTCGATACAATATTAATAGGAATACCTACACAATCATGGGTAGTGCATAAAATAGATCTTTGTGAGTGGGAAAATGTGGAAGTTTTGATAAAAGAAAGGTTCAGGATGAGGGTATTTATTTGTCAATACATGTGTTCTTGTGAGAAGCGCTAGGTAGCCAAGCAACAACAAGGTGTGTGAAGCAATTATCTAAAATACTAGCACACTCTATTGAGAGGAAATTTCGTCCATCTAGTTCCTTGGTTTCCTAGCAGAGGACTGACTGAGTCGTGTGCGTAAAGGCTAGAGATGAATAATCAATATGTTGTGATAGAAAGCACACCTACCCATTCAGTCCCTATAACCCCTATTGACCAAATAGATGAGTTGCGCATGAGTAAGGAAATCGTGGTTAGTTTGTAGATGCCAACAAACTTAGCTTGAACTAGTGCAAATCCTCCATGGTGCAAACCGAAAAGTTGGATCCAAGTGAAAAAGTGTCACGACCTGCCAGGGGTCCCTGGGACAAATTAACAATTGGTGAACCGATATAGGGGTGTGTAGGAGTTATGCACAACACCCCCAAAGAATAAGACTTGTGCATTTATGGAGCCATAAACATCACACTAAAACTAAGGTGGCATAAATTTTTTCACACAATAAAGATTGACCTATTTGTTGTACGTTTCTAAGGGGTTAGCACATTTTGACAATACCTAGTGATAAATGCCAAGATTTCATCTGTATATTACTCATGTTTGGACATAAAAATCAATGGTTATGCGTCATGAATGTGAGAATACAAGCATAAGGATGATGTGGATCAAATACATAAGAATGTTGGCAGTGGCCACGAAATGAAACACTCTTCCCATTTCATTAACAACTAGAGGGGATGATAGGACGATATAGGTATTTATGTCTCGTAGTTTCTCGAGGAGGGTTGTACTACACTCCAAGTTATTAAATATTTGGTGTGTACCTCCCATATATTATACCACAATACTCAGAAAAATCCTCAGGTTACAACGGTCGATATAAATTAGGTCATTCATCTCAGATGCGAACTTCATGACACCCTTAATGAATCTGATAATCAATTCAAGGAGTTCCTTCAAGAACTTTTCAAGATGATTATGTCCATCGCGTTAGTCACTCCATGAGATCATTGGCTTGAAGACAAGCCAAATAATAATGGTGGGGGACTATTGGCACCCAAAATTTTGGGATAAACATGGTGCGCAGAAAAATGTAGTTGTACATGCACTACAATTTTGCATGCACACTAGCAGTTCTATAGTGTATGACATGAGACACACTTTCCAATTCGATTTTTTCTATGCGTGCCAATCCTAGTTTTTTATGCATGCCAATCTGAGTTTTTTTATTCATGTCATTCTGAGTTCTACTATGCATGTCTAAAATCAAGAAGATACCTCATGCATGTTGGAATAAATAAAATAATCTTTGGGAAATCTTCTTCAATGGTTACTTCAGGAAACACGAGAGATCATGGATAAATAAAGGGATGAGTTGGAAAGATATTTAAGAATTTCATGACTCTAAATAGGCTATATGGATTGCAAGTGGGTGACATAAATGTGTGGGAAAGGCAGTCAACAGAGAAAGNGGAGTAGAAATGAAAGTGATAGAGTGCTAGAGAATAGGGGGAAACAAAAGGGAGAAACTATGATAGAGAAGAAATTAGTCAATCATTTGGTTGGTTAGTTGATTAGTCAGTCATTGATTCTTTTTTTTAGGATTGTTCTTGCGGTGGTCGAAGTCTTTAAGTTCTCCCTGGGCTCATGTTTTGTAATGAATCTGATTATGAGTCTGGTTTTGTAATAGCTACATATTTTGGGAGAAAGCACATGGTGGTATGTAATGAAATACCGAGAGAATGTATGAGAGTGCAGGGCATTGTTTCTGATAATTGATGAGTCTCTTGGTATATTTATTTGACTGGTTGAATGAATATAATAAAAGCTACAATTATTCATATCCTATTATGCGTTGATTATGTGTCTAATGAATGTATGTGTTAATGGTATAAGATGTTAGTATTTAATCTTAGTGCAATGGAATATCTATGTAATTGACCCTTCATCATTGACACATACTAGATGGTCTCTATCATTCTCATGGTGTCTCGAATGAGACCTTCTTTAGTCTTCGAATGTGGATTGATATGTCGACGCCATAGGGTTTTTGTTGGTCAATTTTGATGAACCCTGGGTCATCAACCCCCCATCATTAGGAAGGATGTGTGCAAGCAAGCCAACAATTCTCAAGGATCATATAGGACCTCAAGAGCTGTGACCTTAGGAAATTTAACTTCAAGAAATATGACCTTAAGAACTTTGGCCTCAAGAACTATGACCTTAGAAACTTTAAACTTAAGAAATATGACATTAGGAACTTTATCCTCAATAAATTTGACCTCTAGAACTTTGACCACAAAAAATTAAAACTTTGACCTCGGGAAATTTAACCTTAGGAACTATGACCTCCAGAAATATGGCCTCGGGAACTATGACCTTGAGAAATTTTACCTCGAGAATTTTGACCTCAAGAACTATGATCTCATGAACTATGACCTCAATAACTATGACCTCAGGAACTTTGACCTCGAGAACTATGAACTTAGGAATTTTGACCTCAGTAACTTTGACATAAGGAATTATGACCTTGGTAACTTTTATCTTAGGAAATATGACCTCAAGAACTATTTCCTTGGGAACTTTGACCTCAGGAACTTTGACCTCAAGAAATTTGACATCAAGAATTATGACCTCAGGAACTTTGACTTCAGGAACTATGAACTCAGTAACTTTGACCTTAGGAACTTTGACCTAAGGAACTATGACCTCAGGAAATTTGACCTCGGGACCTTTGACCTCAGGAACTATGACCTTGGGAACTTCGACCTTAGGAAATTTGACCTCCAAAACATTGACCTTGAGTACTATTACCTCAAGAACTTTGACGTCGAGAACTATGACCTTGAGAAATTTCACCTCAGGAACTATTACCTCGGGGACTATGACCTCAAGGATTGTGACCTTAGGAACTATGACCTCCAGAAATGTGGCGTCGGGAAATTTAACCTTAGGAACTATGACCTCTAAAGTGTGCTTATTGCACGAATGGACTACGGAAAATATTTAGTTTGCTTCGAAACCTCCATTCGCCATGAATTCATTGTTCCTCGGCACGATTCCACCTCTTGTTCGCTCCACTATAAATTTTGGTGGTTCTGCATACAATTGGTTACCATCAAGGCTTAAGCATCACATAATGTTTCTCACAAGCCTGGGTTGATCGATATTCTTGCCTTGGGCCCGTATCGAATCCACCGCGCGCAGAATAAGTACGAGTTGCACCATGGCAGCCTCCTAGAGCATAAGGAAAGGCGTGAAAAGTGGTAGAAGAGTTGGGCCTGAGCCCCAGAGCTTGACATTGATAAACGAAGATCCAGAGGTCAAAGCATCCTTTGAGAAGTTCGGATGCATGAACTTTTGCAGAAAATTCCAAGGATTTAATATGAGACTGATTGAATAGTTCACACTTAGTTTCGATGGCTTCCACGCGTTGATTGTGGGTGCCACTATCCATGTAACAAAAGAAACTTTGTCGACCATGACATAGATCCATTTGCACAAATAAAGGTGGTTCAAAAGAATGTCCTTGGACATGCAGTGCTATGAAGACTTCATCAAGTGACAATATTTAGATGGAAAGGTCGAGACAAGCATTCTGAGTAAAAATTTGCAGGAACCTTTTTAGAAACTCCTTGGAGTAATTAGGAAATATTTCACTTGTGAGAGGAGGTTTGACATAGTACATTCACATCACATTATATTATTGATTCACTTCACATGAAGGAGACCATTAAACCTACATTTTTTCCTACACCAGAACCTCTGAGATATGGCAGACAACGCCCAGTCTAAAGAAAATCAATCTAAAAGGAAACTCTCTCATGTCTCATTGATTAAATTGATGGTAGTTGAGGAATTAAGATGGTTGGGAAGAAACTAGGATTCATTCTTTCTCACAACTGGCATCCCCAAATATCCAAATGGATATTTCCCTCTACTCGTAGAAAGGGTAATATCACACCACACAGAGGCTGAAGTGGGAGAGGTCGCGCAAGAAGGAAATACATTGGAAGCCATGTACCCCCAAGAGAAACTTCCCTAGAGAAGGGGCAGGCTAAAAAAGAACAAGGAAGCTGGGGAAACCCAAGTCCCAAGTGAACCATATGCAAAGTCAGTCGTCGAAGAATTACTTATGCTTGTCATTCGGTTGGAACCTGCCGAAGTTACAAGTTGAGAAAGCCAAAGCAGAACGAGGAGGGAAGATGTCGAAGGCACACAAGTTCATGAGCCATCTCAGCAGCTGAAACAAGCGCAGCTTGCTATCGTCGAGATTTACCAGGAAAACAGGGAACTAAGACAACAGTTAGTAACAAAGACCCTTGAAGTGTCACCATCACAAGATCACGAAGGAAATGTGACATGGATCAAGATACAGCTCAAGGCACCACAAGATACAATCGTACAACTGCGCAAAACACAAAGGATATCGGAAGAAAGGAATATGAAGCACTTCAAATAATGTGAAGCGATCGAAGAGAAACTCCACGCAGTTTTTTCCAGCGCACGGAAGAAGCATGATTAACTGATTTTGTTCTTGTATTCTAAAACGTGGCACAGATTTCGACAATTTTGAAGAAGGCATCACCCTTGGATGGTTTTTTCATTTTGGTAATGACAATGATGGTCAACCGTCACTCGCCAAGCATGCACCCCAACAAATGAGAACATGAAAAAAAATCAAGGTCGTTACAATGGATGGCGGGAGCTTGACAAAGAAATTGATCATTCAGATACCCTGTTAAAGGAAGGAATCGATACATCACTTTCCCCATGACGAGACCTTGCTGATAACTAAACCCCCATGACAAAGACAAGTGGTTATGATGCGACTGAACACAGTTGGTTTCTATTCATGGAGGGGCGCCATACAAAAGGACATTTAACAGAGAACATGAATTTTCCTAAATACTAAAGATAGTAGCTAGAGAGCAGGGCATCCCAAGTAGTTCACTAGAATATATATCATTTTCTCTCGATGTAAGCCATGTTAGTTGGAAAAAATAGTGTAGACAATGACTATTGAATGTAGTTTGAGCGCGATCAAAATTTAATGCAAAAGTATTGAAGCTTTGATGAAAAGATTATAATTGTAGCAGTTAGATGTATTGTTTCCTTTCTTTGTGTACGTACTTCCTGTATTCTTTATTCATATCTATTTATGTCTGAATTGGAATGTAATTTTGAACCTGGGATTCGTTGTGCAGTGCCCTAGGATTCACGCCATTTAGACAACCCGTCTTTCCTCTAAGTTAACTTTGAATTCATCCTTAGCGGTGGTCCGAGTTACTTCTTGTGTTTTTTTCCCTTCGTCGTACACAACGATTTTAAGCTAAAAATTGTTGCTTACTTAGCCTTTATCCTCTCAAGTTCAGTCACCGATTCATTTGTTTCTATTGTTTTCTTAAATCGACTCCATAGCCCAAGGTCTTACTCACTTTCACCAATAGAACCGAAAATTATTATTCAAAGGTGTTAAATCTAGCCGACAGCTTAAAGCCATATCCTTTACCGAGACAAAGTCTCCTAAGACAACCCTCTCCAGGTACGAAAGGCTAGTTTTGGGTCTCAAAGTTGGTTTGTAGGTTGCCTCTGTCATTCGTTTCTTAGTTGAACAAAGTTTACGGAGTGCTAACATTCTGGCGTCATTGTCAGGGACAGAATGGAATAAATTTTCAGTGGGAGAATGAATAAAGTTATAGTTTTGACCCCTAAGGGTAACAGAGGGACAAAAATATATATCGGTTGAAACCTTTACCCTGATGACTCGATTCAAAAAGACCAATAGCACAAAGTAGCATGATTCAGGAACCCTGGCTCCGAAGACAATCTATGCTACAGAAAATCTTAACCCAAACCCTGTAGAGCATGTGTGTGATCCTGAGAAACATCTGCACAGAACTAGGGAGCAATCTCCAGACCCATTCTATTACCTGGAAAGAAGGTTGTCCTTACTCAAAGACAATGTGCAAAGCATCAACAACTTTGATTTTGATGCCTTGTTTGAGCAAACCTTGTTCAGGTCTAAGTCGAAGACCAATTTGGACGATATAGTCTTCGACCAGAAGAGGTTTCAAGCTCTAATACCTAAGAACATCCCCCAAATCCCTAACCCTCTTAGAGCCATGGCCTCCAGATTCTCCCCCCTCATTATAGCAGCCCAACTGCATGATTTTCCCCAAAATTACAGCCAGAGGATCAAGCTCTACGATGTTTAAGGGAACGTTTCAGCCCAAAGGCATCTATATTGGTTCAATGATTTCGTTGACCTAGAGGAGGTGGACTATGAAGATGAAAAAATGAGATTGTTCACACAAAGTATTTCGGGCAAGGTGAGGAAGTGGTTCAAATCCCTCCCAGCAGCAAGCATTCAAGACTTCATCGCTTTCAAAACGTCTTTGATTACTGGATGGGGAGACAAGAAGAATCCCTTGCAGCTATTGACGCAATAAAATAACATGAAGAGGGCTCCAGAGGAGATGGTGCAAGAATTCTCAGCCCGTTTCATGATGATTTATAACTTGATTCCTGCAGAATTTCAACTGCCTCCTAGGGCTACGTAGCTGCAATACGTTGATTCCTTCGACAATGATTTCTCCTTGATGTTGAGAGAAATAATATCAGCAAATCTAGACGCCATGATGAGCGACGCAATCGAGGTAGAGGTAAACTCGATGGCATCGGGGAAGATCAAACATAGATTCAATAGAAGTGATAAGAAACCCCATGGGGATGCACAACCATTGACATCTCGGTCCTCAAATGAAAAATTGGACCTAATGATGAAGATGATGGAGAAGTTGATGGAAAGAATGTCCATGGTAAACAGACCTACTGCCCAAGAACAACATGACCCCTATCCCAGAAATCAAAACCTCAGAAGGGGTCAGGTCCCTCAGATCAGACAAAGGAAGCAGAGAGACCAGGGCGACCAACAAACAAGGCCTATGTTCCAAAATAATTACGCAGACAAAGATTTTGATCAGATGTTCCAAGACCAAATGCATTGCTGCGATGACAAGGACACGCTCACATTTTTTACGAAGGGAGAACATGATCAATACATGAGAGAAAATGATGATATTATGTTGGAGACAAACGACACACTCTCTTGGGAAACGGAAGAATTCAGGAAAGGTTATCACAACACCATCATGCAATTTCAGAAACAATACAACCTCAGGAGCAAGAAGGCGCCTACCGAACCTTAGAATACAAATCCCATAAGGAAACATCTGACGGATACCCCTTCCACAAGTCTCCCGAAGCCAGACAACCCAACCAAGGATGTGGCTGAAAAGGCAAAGTCAAAGGAGGAGGCCCCAAAGAAAGCGCCAAAGACAAGTCGGGAAACGCATGGCAAAGAGGTAGAAAAAGTCTCTCCCCCCTTTAACTTTGAGAATGAAATGGACAAGATCAAAATCTCTGTCCCATTCAATGAACTTATCAAAAAGGTTGAGTATCGGAAGAAGATTATTAAAATGCTAAAAATGGGAGAAACCCCTGACACTTTGAACATCCAGGACAATCACCCTGCTATTTTATTTGGTTCATGCATAGAGGAGACAAATTATAATGAGGACGTTCCCATGCTCTATGTTAGTCTCAAGGTCCATGACATGACCCTACATAACACCATGCAATATTCAGGCACGTCACACAACCTCATGCCAAACGTGATCATGGACAAGTTGGGTTTGGACATCACCAAGCCCTATAAGGACCTCTTTTCTTTCGATTCGAGGAAAGTCAAATGTTTGGGTCTCATCAAAGAATTGGTCATCTTGTTGGCCCAAATTCCTTCAAAGAACATGGTCATGGACGTAGTCGTGGCCGATATACCCCCTAAGTTTAGCATTTTGTTATCCATGTCGTGGGCTGGGAAATTAAAGGTAACTCTGCAAATGGACATGTCGTATGCTACCATTCTTGTCTTTGGCCAGGAGAGATAGTTATACAGAGAATTACTACTGAAGTACATGGTAAGCAGTAAGACGCAGCCAAATAATCATCATATATACTCTGTCGACACTGAGGTCGGCTCCTCCATATTCTACAATGACCTGAGATTTGAAGAGGAAGATTCGATAGTCGTCATGACTGTTGACGATAAAGCTGTGCAACGAGCAGTAGAGTGCACCAATTCGAGGGACCATGCAGAGAACGATATGTGGAACATGATTTTTTACGATGCTTTCAACAAAGAAGGGGCATGGGAAGGTGTGTGGATAAGTCCTCCCAAGGTGGGCACAAAACTCTACTCATATAAGCTCACTTTCGACTATACAAATAACATGGCCGAGAATGAGGCACTGATATTGGGCCTAGAGGTTTTGAAAGAATTGGGTGCAGAGAGGACAATAGTGCATGGGGACTCCGAGCTAGTTATAAACCAAGTGAAAGGCATATATCAATCCAAACACCTTAGGCTGAGAGTGTATAAGAACTTGGTGCTCGACCTCCTAAATAAATTCTCGGAGTATAATCTATCAGCTATCCTGAGGGGGAAAAATCAGATCACTAATGCATTGACCACCTCAGCCTCGGTTTTTAAAATTTCCATCTTCCCCAAAATAAAATACGAGATCGAAGTCAAACACAGGTCGACAGTGCCTGATAATATCAAATATTGGCAGGTGTTTGAGGACGACAAACAAGTGGAGAGATTTCTCCAAATGAGCGACAAGTTCACTAACATAAACATTGATGACAAGTGTTGTTGCGACAAATATGGGAGCATAGATGCACGCAGTAATGACGACCCTTTCCAGAATGAGATAGTGAGAAGGGAAATAATACAACTGAAGAATAATATCATCCCAAAAGGGCTAGTTCCATTGGAAAAGCTCTTCGATGAAAATGATGTGGCTAGGAATTCCAAGATCACTGCAAATGATGAAGATGTCGAAGATTGCAACATCGGGACTCAAGAGAACCCAAAAATAATCAAGTTGTTGAAAACGCTCAGTCTGGAGGTCAGACAAGACTACATCAAGCTCATAAAGTATTTCCTCGATGTTTTCTCTTGGAGTTATGACGACTTGAAGGTTTATGACACAAACGTGATTCAACATGTCATTCCTATCAAGGAATACCAGAGGCCTTTCAAACAAAAGATGAGATGGATAAATCCCCTGTTGTTGTCGTTAATCGAAAAGGAGATAAAGAAATTGTTCGAAGCTAAAATTATCGTTTCTTTGAGGTTTTTCAAATGGGTTTTCAACATGGTGCCTGTAAGAAAAAAGAGCGGTGAAATAAGATTGTGTGTCGATTTTTGAAACTTGAACAAAGTGTCCCTCAAGGACCACTACCCGCTCCCTAAAATGGAATATATTCTGCAAAAGGTAGTGGGGTCCCAGAAGAATTCCATGCTGGACGGTTTTTCAAGTTATAATCAGATCATGGTACACCCAGATTACAGGGAAAAGATGGCTTTCATGACACCATGGGGAACGTTCATGTTTGCTAAGATGCCCTTCGGCCTGATGAACACCAGAGCTACCCTCCAAAGGGAGACGGACATGGAATTTGCTGACGAAGAGGAAAAATTTATTGTGATCTATCTAGATGACATCATGGTGTACTTCGACTCCGACAAACAACACCTTGAGCATCTGAAGAATGTTTTCCAGAAATGCAAGAAATTTGGCATATCATTGAATCCAAAAAGTCACATTTGGGATGCAAGAAGGGAAGTTGTTGGGGCACATCATCTCAAAGGAGGGAATTAAGATAGACCCCAGTAGGGTTGAAGGTATCTTGAAAATTGGCACTCCGCGTAGTAAGAAGGAGGTGAAATCCTTCCTGGGAAAAGTAAATTTCTTGAGAAGATTCATCCCAAACCTGGCAGAAATTATAAAACATATCACTTGCATGCTCAGAAAGGGGAACGAGATTAAGTGGAACCCGAAAGATAGGAAATAATTTGAATATATCAAGGTAGTGTTGACTAAAGCTCCCATGTTGGCCATCCCAGACTTCACGAAATACTTCATCTTGTTTTCATTTACCTTGGAGCATACCATTGTCGGCGTGTTGTTACAGAAAGACGATTAGAACTTTGAGAATCCTATAGCTTGTTTCAACAGGACGCTAAGGGACTCTCCACTAAGGTACGACATTATAGAGAAACAAGCATATGCCTTAGTAAAATCCCTAAAGGAGTTCATAATGTACATATTACACTCCCACGTTATCGCTTACGCTCCCAGCAACTAAGTCAAGGATATCCTAACTCAGCCTGACCCTGAGGGAAGAAGAGGTAAGTGGATAGCGTCCATGTTGGAATACGACCTCGAAATCAATCCCACGAAGATGATTAAAGGTGAGGGCCTTACAAAGATGATGGTGCAGTCAGAATATGATGTCTTGGGAATAAACTTCATCGTTGATCTGTCAGAGAACCCTCAGGAAGAAAAAACTACGCAGGTGTCTCAAAAGTTCGTTGATTCATCGTGGTATGCAAACATCATCTATGTGTTGAGAAATCTGCAAGCCCCTCCGAGTTTAAGTAAGACCAAGGCTAGATTCTTAAAACTCAAAGATGTTAAGTTATGCATCTTGGGTAACTCACTGTATTGGAAATATCCTGGAGGGATATTGCTGAGTTGTTTGCTGGAAAACGAAACAAAACGAGCTATCAGAGAATTCCACAAAGGTGACTGTGGAGGACATCACTACTGGAAAACCACTGCACATAAAATCCTAAGAGTAGGCTACTATTGGCATGGAATCTTCGTAGATGTTTACAAAGAAGTTTCCAGCTGCCATGAGTGTCATATTTTTGATGGAAGGAGAAAGATGCAACCCCTTCCGCTGAAACCGATCTCGGTCGAAGCACCTTTCATGCAATGGGGCTTGGATTTTATAGGGGATATACATCCTCCATCCTCGGTGCAGCACAGATGGATACTCATGGCCACAGATTACTTCATGAAATGGATAGAAGAAATCCCAACGAAGCAGGCTATTGACGCAGTCATCATTCAATTTCTTGAGACAAACATACTATCGATATTTGGATGCCCTATCAAGATCATAAAAAATAACGTGGTCGCATTCAAGTCCAAGAATATGGAGAAGTTTTGTTAGGATTACAATATAACCCTGGGACACTCTACAACATATTACCCACAAGGAAACGAGTTAGCAGAATCGTCAAATAAAAGCTTGACCAGAATCATCAAAAGACTCTTACAAGACAACAAGAAGGCCTGGAATAGAAAGATTATTTACGCGCTATGGGAGGACATTGTCACTACCAAGAATTCCATCTCAACCTCTCCATTTCAGATTGTATACGGTGCGGATGCAGTTTTCCCCACCTCACTGGGGTTACCCGTTAGGAATTTGTTGCAGGAGCAGGAAGTTGATCCAGATGACGCCTAGAGGAGGATAAATCAGTTGATTCACACACAACAGATGAGGGAGTAGGTGTACAATCGATCACAACTCCACCAGGAAAGGATAAATAAAAACTTTGATAACCATTCTAAGAAAGAGGATTTTTAGATGGGGGACCTGGTGCTGAAATGGGACACGAGGAACAAAGACAAAGGAAAGCATGAAAAATTCAATCATCACTGGATGGGTCCATTCAGAATCAGTGCATATTGCAGGAACAACACTTATTTTCTAGAAGAAATTAATGTAGAGTGCGTTGGTTGGGGTCCTATAAATGACAGGTTCCTCAAACACTATCTGGTGCAATAAAGTTTGTTTAAGTCACATGTCATTATAAATAGTCATTTTATTTTGTTTTCAAGTTAGGCATTTTTGAGTTAGTATGTCAACAGAAAATTGAAGCCTAAAGCGAAGGCCCTGAGTTTATGTTGAGTCTATTAGAAGCTATGTCAATAATTTTAGGTTGTGTTTTGTTTTTCGTGTTTCAGTGTCTGAAAGTCGAATAAAGCCCAATGGTCAAGTACCTGGTCTGTTGTTCTTTGCTACCTCATTGGGAGGATAACATCCCCATTGGAGACAATTGTTAGTGCCATCATTTCTCATTTTAGTAAGGGTCGGTCTTAGTCGATTCAGGGTCCCTGTGTCAAAGCATGTGAAGCCAGGTACTGAACAATAGAGGGCTCGAGGTCAGTAAGTGGTCGGTTGGCCCTTGGAATCAAGAAGGGATGTTAGAGTCAAAAACATGTGTAAATGGTATGAGTCTGTTCCCAAAGATTCAGATCCTATCATAAAGGAATTTTTACGTGCTAAGGGTCAAGGCAAGTTGTTAAAAAGAAGTCATGTTAGCAAGCGCAATGACCATCATTAGCTCATTATGAGGGCTGCAAGAATGAAAAATCACGGCACTCGTATCACGTATGCATTGTAGCCCTTATGAGTTGTACTTCACACGGCCCGAAGTGTGCTTATCGCACAAATGGACTACGAAAAATCTTCAGTTTTCTTTCAAGCCTCCAGTCGTGACGCAAACCTATCGGCCTCGAGCCGAGATCTGCTCACAGGATCGTTCTTTATCTCCCTCGAGACGAATCGGCTCTTTAGATTCCCTGCTGAAATCACAAATTATTGATCCACAGGTCTTTTCAGAAGCTCCCCTGCGCGAACAGCCCTAGGCGTGAGCTCCACTTCTCCATGTGACCACAGCACTGTGACTAAGGCCCAATTCCAAAGGCGCTTGTCGCAACTCGCAACTCGCGGGTTCGTGAGTCGTGACTCCCAACTCTTCCTTCTCAATCCCGCGATATCTGAGATTACAAAATGAGAATAGCTCCCCTCTATCAGCACCCTCCACACGTGACCACCGGCTAGGCTAAGTACTAGCTCCTCTTGCTACTCTCCACTTCACAAGTTGTGGCATCCAACCTTGGCACCTTCCTTTCACGAAACCCCTAGAAGCGATGTTGACATTTCTCCTTGCGTTCTTTCTACTCGCGACTTTGCAAGTTTCAATGTCGAGCCCTCGTGCTCTTATCTCGCGAATCCCTGAGACGCGAGAAGTTAATGGATTATTGACTCCTTCCTCCAGGCGACGCGTGTTCACCTGCCAAACACACGGGCCCCACATTGTGGTTCTTCCACGTGTCTCTCATGCCCAGCTTCGGCACTTTGCGACTTCGCTTCCCAAAGTGCTACCTCCTTTGTATCCCGACACCCGAAGTGCCAAGATCCCAAACTCCTCGCTACTCCTTATCGCAACTCGCGACTTCGGGACTTTCGGGACAAAAGTCTCGACTTCCTATCCGCTGATATGCCGAAATGCTGAAATTCTGACACGTCATCAACGCGGGTTCCACAACGGAACTTCCCACCTTTTTTGGAGTTTCGGACTTCACGAATTCACGAATCCTGATGCTAAGCTTTTGGTTCTTCAACCCATGAAACCCCGAAATGAGATTATGTGAGTGATCCAACAACCCATGTTGGCTCAGATCCTACGGCTATCCTATCTCCTCGCGATTTCACCACTCGCGACTTGGAGCACCCAATCTTTGGGCTCTCACCTTGCGAACCTCCGAGTTCATGAGATCCCTAGATCTCTTCCACATGTCCTCCTTTGATGGATGGCTGCTATTCTCTCACGACTTTGCCACTCGCGAAGTTGAAGAACTTCCCTTTCTGACCTCCGATGTCCAAATCCCCGATACAAGTGATCTCGCGACACGTCTCCTCCTTCTAACGGATGACTTAGATTCTTTCGTAGTTTCGCGACTTTGCCTTTCGCAACCTCGTGAATCTTGATGCAAAGGTTTTAAACTGTAACTCCCCTGCTCCTTTGCATGATTCGACGGCTCTCAGGACTTCGCAAATTCTCCACGAAGAATTTCGACCGTCCAATTTCTCCTTGACGATTCCTGCAAAATGAACAAATTGTTTTTTCCATGAAACTTATCCACCTGCAAAACAACGTCACTACGCCTTCTTACAATACTTCAAGGCATTAGCCCTCTTGAGATTTTCTTCGACAACTTCTAAGACTCTATCCCTCCTGAGCTTTCTCCACAACTCGAGTCTTCAAAAAAGACTCTTGTGCTCACTCCCTATGGCAATTCTTCAAATAATTCGAAGTATTTGAACCTCTTCGACTATGTGCACTCTCTGTGACAGCAGTCTTTCAACAATTTCGCTTAGATTGTAACTCTAAGACTTCACTCGGACTGCGCATTCCTTCCATGGCTCCTATGCTTAATTTTCACTTCTGCGAGAATGAGAATAATGTTATCCCTACTGAGCTTGCAGAGATGAACTCTGACTTCTGTCAGCGCACACCTTGCGGACAATTTCACTGCACTCCTTGCAGGAAAACTCTCACTCAGACAGAGAAACAATTGAAACTCATTCTTTACTC
>JASDQU010026424.1:0-14144 GCA_032191745.1 Picea mariana
TAGATTGATACAACTTCCCCAACTTTTCCCATAAATCCTTGGTTGTAGCTTCCTCTGACACATTCAGTAATACTGAATCGGAGAGACACAGTCAGATTATTCTCTTTGCCTTTTGATCCATCTTTTTCCATTCATCTGTAGAAGTTCCTGTAGGTGCAGTACCTGGATCTACCGCGATCCACTGATCTCTGTCCACCAAAATATCTTCCATATTGAGTTTCCACAGCTCAAAGATTTTCCCATTAAACTTCTCAATCTCCATCTTTGAATTGCTTGCCATTTCTTTTCACCTGAAAAAAAATACCGCAGATCTCCCACTGTAACAAGGCTTATCACAGTCTCGAGCCAAACCCTTGACCACAAAGGTGTCCCCCTGAAGCCAATAAATCTCTGATACCAAATGTAAATTCTAACCTTGTACAATTTCTACTGTAAACAGATATTCAGAAAAGAACAGAAAAGATACAATGGCAAATACAAACATTACACAGAGATTTTTCCCCTCGAAACCCAAACCGAGAAAACCATCATATATTATATTCATTCATTGTGTTACATTGTTTACAATACAATATACATATAGGAGCCAGCGACATCCAAAACCCTAACCCATTGACCTATATTAGTCCAAAACCCTAATTCCTTTACCAAAAATAGAAAACCATTAGCAAAAAACCATGTGCCGAAAAAACCACCTAAATACATGACACATTTCCCGAGGTAGGTGTCACGTTTCCCAAGTGTTTGCACATTGTGTTGTAGAATTTTAACGAGTGCTAGAACCGAATAGAGTTGCAATTGAGTGCAAGAATTGGAGGAGACACATAACGCTTCCATTTAAGAGAATGAAGCAAAAGGAATGGATGTTCATTTGGGAGTTAAAGGGTCGAACTCCAATGGGCATGGAGAAGAGATAGATAAGGAAGGGAATATGATGAAAATCATTGAACAATTGCAGAAATATGCCCAAACGCACTGAGCAGACAGCAGAAATCTCATGAAAGATAAGGAACAATAGGGAGAATTCAACTTAAAGTTGATGAAGAGTCTGGAGAGAATAAAAAAGAAGTTGGAAAAGGAGAGAGACTTGAGAAAAACAGAGAGTCACCATACTTCTGAAGGAAGAAGATCAAGGAGTGTTGGTAGACACCATCATCACTCCCAAGGTCTCTCCAAGAGGAGGGCACAAAGTAGTTCAATCCCATTTCCTACCAGAAAGAACAGGAGATCTGGAGTGAATGAAGTAAAGGGAGAAATGAATAGGACTAAGCCTCCTACGTTTGATGGAGAACACAAGAAGGAGGAATATGCCAAAACATGGTTGCTTGGCATGAGGAAATATTTCCAACTGTAAAATTATTCCTCTCATGCAGAAGGAAGAATTGTGATGTATCAACTAAAAGGAAAAGCATTCATGTGGTGGGATCAACTTGTGTAGGTGCAACAAATTAGAGAGAAAGATATCACTTGGAGATAATTCAATAGGTATTTCAAGAAGAAACACTTGACTAAAAGATACTATGATAGAAAGATGAAAGAGTTCTTTGAGCTCAAGATGGAAAGCATGACCATTGATGAATACGAACGAAGATTTTTGGAATTGTTGAAGTATGATCCATTCATCAAGGATGAGACTATGAAGATTCACAGGTATCTAAGTGGATTGCTACCTTCCATTGGTGACAAGATTCATTATGATGACCCAAAAACTATGGAAGAAATGATAAGAAGAGAAAAATGCTGATATGAATAGCAAAGAGAAAAGCCTACTTTTCGGAAGGCTTGGGATGACGAGAAGAAGTTTAATAAATAGCAGAGACAGAAGGGGAACAAACCTCCCTTTTTCAGAAACAAACCTCAAGGAAAGCCATCGTTTAGAGAGCCTAGAATGGTTGACATAGGGGTACAAAGGCCAAGGCAGACGACCATTCAGTGTTGGGGCTGTCAGGGAAACCATAAGTACATATATTGTTCCCATAAAAATGGCAAAGTGAGAGTTGTCCATAATGGTTAGCAAGCTGAAACAATGGAAGATATGGGTAGTAGAATTCCAAGGATATACACAACCCTGGACAACAAGCAAGTTGAATATCAGTTGCACGTGATTGAAGTGGAAGGTATGATTAACAACCAACCATTTACTATTTTAATTGATTCAGAGGCTAGCCATAGTTATATAGATTCTAGAGTGGTGGAAAGTTTTCATTCGTTGAGAATAAAACATGAAAAGTATTGGTTAGTGCAGTTGGATACAGGAACCAAGAGAAAATTCACTGAGTTAGTTAAGTATTATCCAGTGGACATGAATGGACTGAGCATGAAGGATGAATTGAACATTCTTCCTTTAGGTTCTTATGACTATCTTATTGGGATGGACTAGTTTCCAGTGGTTGGACCAGCACCATGCCAACTTGGACTATCGTAACAAAGCATTCACTTGCATGGATGAGGAAGGAAATCGAAGAACACTCCAAGGAGTTCCCAAATTTGTTGCTATTAGAGAAATCTCAACAATGCAGCTGAAGAAGTGTTACAAGAAAGGCTATCAATTATTTACAGCTCATGTGGAGGAAGCATCTAAGGATGAGGTCTCAAAATATTGGAGATCATGCGGTACTAAAGGAGTTTGAATATGTATTTCAGGAGGTACACAGACTACCCCCAAAGAGAGATATTGACTTCTATGTAAACCTGATGCCTGGAGTAGCTCCAGTGTCAAAATCTCCTTACAGAATGAGTATGCCAAAGATGAAAGAGCTGCAATTGTATCTTTAAGATCTTCTGAAGAAGGGGTATATACGCCCAAGTGTGTCAGCTTGGGGTGCCCCAGTCCTGTTCGTGAAGAAGAAGGATGGGATGTTGATATTGTGTATCGATTTCAGACAATTGAACAAAGTAACTGTAAAGATCAAATATCCTCTGCCGAGGATTGATGACCTCTTCGATCAGTTGAAGGATGCGAAGATATTTTTGAAGATAGACCTCAGGTTGGGATATCACTAGGTAAGGATAAAGGATGAATACATCAACAAGACCACCTTTAGAACAAGGTATGGTCATTACGAGTTCACAGTGGTGCTATTTGGAATGTCGAACACACTCGTTGCTTTTATGTGTCTGATGAATGGTGTATTCAGGGACTATCTAGACAAGTTTTTCATAGTCTTCCTGGATGACATTCTGGTGTATTCCAAGTCGAAGGAAGAGAATGAACAACATTTGAGGATGGTGCTGCAAGTGCTAAGAGAGCATCAATTGTATTCCAAGTTGAGAAAATGCTCATTTTATCAAAAACAGATCCATTACTTGGGGCATATTATTTCAAAGTATGGGATAGCTATAGATCATGAGAAGATTAAGGCCATCAAAGAATGGTCAACATGAAAGAACGTAACATAATTCAAATCCTTTATGGGTCTAGCTGGTTATTACAGAAGGTTTATTGCAGGGTTCTCAAGGATAGCTTACCCTATCACTTCCTTACAAAGGAAGGAGAAGATGTTTCAGTGGATAGAGGATTGTGAAAGAAGCTTCCAACAATTGAATCAACTGTTAACCAGTGCTCCAATCCTAAGGATTGCATACACAAATGAAGATTTTGTGGTGTGCACAGATGCATGCAAAGAAGGATTGGGAGGAGTCCTTAATCGGAATGGATTCGTAATTTGTTATGAATTCATAAAGTTGAAAGAGAACAAAAGGAACTATGAAACTCATGATTTAGAGTTGGCATCCATCGTTCACGCTCTAAACAAATGGAGGCATTGCCTCATGGGAAGGAGGATCGAACTGAGAACAGACCATAACATTCTGAAATATTTGTTTGATCAGCCAACCTTGAATGCTAGGCAGAGTAGGTGGTTGGAGTTTCTCTGTGAGTACGATTTTGAAATCAAGCATATCAAAGGGAAGGAGAATAAAGTGGCTAATGCACTCAACAGGAAATTACACAAATTACATGCTATAAACATTAGCATGTACCGAACTGATATTAAAAGAAAAATTTTGAAAGCTGCAAATGCAGATTTGCAGTACAGGGATTTGGTAGAAAAACTACAACAAGGTGAGATGCCACAGAAAGTGGAAAATTATAAATTGAAAATTGACAAAACAGTTCTGTACAAGAACAAAATTTATGTACCTAATGTCCAGGAATTAAAACTTATGATTTTGAATGAAATACATAATGTGTCTTATGTTGGGACCCTGAATATTAGAAAACTATGGTAGCAGTCAAGAGCCATTACTTTTGGCCAGTTATGAAGAAATATATTGTTGAATACATCGCTAGATGTATGGAGTGTCAGAAGGTTAAATCTAAAGACAGACACCCAACAGGGTTGTTGTAGCCCTTACCCATTCCCGAGTGGAAGTGGAAAGTAGTGACAATGGATTTTATCACAGGATTGCCCAGAACCGAAAAACAACATGATTCAATCTTGGTGGTGGTGGACAAGCTTACAAAATGTTAATAACCTGAATAGATCTACAAATATAATCACCACAAATACTGAATACACAATAGATCCACAAAGCAAGATAGAATAAACAACACTTTATTATTATCAAACCCTTGACGTAGGGCAACACCATCCAATGGATCCTATTATGGAAGGGATCCTCTGATGTTCACTTGCCTCTTCGAGGGGGAAACCTCCTAATGAGCTTCAGCTCAAAATACAATATTTCTCTTCACATCTCATTACATTTCTTGAACCTCTTTATATAGTGCTACCGTCACCTAAGAACATTCTAGAGGAGGAATATTCTAGAAGTATAACCTTCTAAGAAATCCTCTTACATTTATTATATCTAACTACCATAGTGGCCCTTCTTTAATAATATAGTGGACCTAGTCCACCTTACATTGAATGGCCTCCACTATTATTACTATGGACCCTTTGGGCCTCCACTACTACCTCTCTAGCTACCTAACATTCCATCCCCCTTATGAAAGCGTTGTCATCAATGCTTGATGTACAACCATATACCAGGGTCCCATGGATAATTGTGGACTATAATGTTGAAGAATACTAGAGAACTAAGGTCCCATGTAGTAAGGAAAACCATAATGATGAAGTAGTCCAACCACCATTGTAAGCTCGGGTCCCATGTCCAAGTGCTCATGTGAACTCCCCGTGGAATATTTTAGAACCCAATAACCAACTCAAAATGATGCTTCAAAGACTGACACCTGTCATGTGGATCCAAATAAGAATATCCATCCACATAGTGAAAACTGGTCATAGCATAATCTGGAAGGCATAATACCACTATAGAATCTAAAGGATTAACACTGGTAGTAATCATTGGCTCTTGATTTGTCACATTGATGCTCTCTACAGAAGGTGGATTAGAGTCATCATATAAAATATGAAAGTGGTTATCATCCCAAAAATGACAACTATCCATATACCAATCATCATAATTGGCCTCAAAATAATACCAAACATTTATTTCTTGATTATATTCATCCCTAATGTCCACCATGAGAAATCTCTCCTACATGATATCCAATGAATCTTGAATACTACGAAAACTATCATTGAGGCCATCTGCAAGGACATGCAACCTAGCATCAAATGTGTCATACAATTGCGATTTGAATGCTTCAGTAATTTGTAGAATGATTTTGAGGGTTTGAGAGGAAATAGTCATCTGAGCAACCTATCAACTCTTCGGTCCCACAGTCGTCATGAAAAACCCAAAAAATAGACCAATAAGTTATGGCAGAAAATTGCGGTTTTTTCTAGAAAAACCCTAAAACACTGTTGAATTTAAAATGCTCATTACTTCACATCCCGGACTCCGTTTCGACTGATTTTTTTTTTTCAATTTGGGTGAAATTGTGAGAGGAACTCATATTTGTATTTTTTTTTTGAAAATTCATCCTCCACCTACTACATAAATAAAAAAAAATCACGCCGCCGTTCGTGGAAAAAAACCCTGAAAATTTGCAAATTTTAAAACTTCAATATCTTGACTTCCCGAACTTGCATTTCAGACGATTTTTTTTTTCAACTTGGGTTTTTTTATGAGAGGAATTTAGATATACAACCTGTTTCTACAAATTTTGCATAGAAATATACCTAAAATGTCTGGAATGCCGCGGCCTTTTTCTTTTACTCCGAAAAAAAATCTACAAAAATAAAAAATATTGCCCACAATGTCTGCCAAGGAAAGTGCTCTGATACCACTTGTTAAGAGCCTGAATAGATCATCTCATGTTCACTTGTCTCTTCAAGGGGGAAACCTCCTAATGAGCTTTAGCTCCAAATACAATATTTCTCTTCATATCTCATTACATTGTTTGAACCTCTTTATATAGTGCTACCATCACCTAAGAACATTCTAGAGGAGGAATCTTCTAGAAATAGAACCTTCTAAGAAATCCTCTTACATTTATTATATCTAACTACCATAGTGGTCCTTCTCTAATAATATAGTGGACCTAGTCCACCTTACATTGAATGGCCTTCACTATTATCACTATGGGCCCTCTGGGCCCCCACTACTACCTCTCTAGCTACCTAACACGAAAGTTGTCCATTTCATTCCGTTAAAGACTACTCTCAAGGAAGAAGATGTTGTTGATATTTTTATGAGGGAAATAGTATGATTGCACGGTATTCCCAAGACATGTTAAGGATGTATGTGATGGACAAACCATCAAAATGGAAAGACCACCTACATTTGGTAGAATTCGACTACAACAATGGGTATCAAGCATCATTGAAGATGAGCCCATTTGAAGCACTTTATGGTAGAAAGTGCAATACTCTAGTAATTTGGGATAATCCAACTGATAGGAAAGTAGTTGGGCCAGAGTTTCTCAAGGAAATGGAAGAGAAAATGCTGAAAATTAAATAGAATTTAAAGGCTGCCCAAGACAGGCAAAAACATTATGCTGATAAAAATAGAACCCACAAAGATTTTAAAGTGGGCAATCATGTTTTCCTAAAAGTGAAAGCCAATAGAATTTCCCTGAAGCTGAGAAACTGTGCCAAGTTGGCAGCCTGATTTTGTGGGCCATTTGAAATCCTAGAAAGGATTGGGTCAGTTGCATATATGTTTGCATTACCTGCATCCATGACTGTACATAATGTGTTTCATGTTTCATTTCTTAAGAAATATATACATCATGCTAATCATATAATCAATTGGAATGTGATTCAGGTGGAGCAAGAAGGTGTCCTGCAAGTGCATCATGTGTGCATATTGGACCGGAAAATAAAACAACTCCAGAATCGAGACATAGGGCCTATAAAGGTCCAATGGACCTGGTACAGTCCTGAGGACATGACATGGGAGAATGAAGTATGCGGGTAGAATACCCGTATCCTTTTGAAGATTTTGAAAATCTTGTTGATGTTGTGTAGAGAGTTGCACAGAGGACAATGCAAAAATAAGGGGAGGGGATTGTAATACCCCAAGGATGTGCCCCAGTTATATTATGAATTGTAGTCATGTTTATGAATTGTAATCATGTTTTGTAGGCTAGTGAGCCGAGTATTGATAAGTTGGTGGGCTTATGTGTTTATTAGGCTAGAGAGCCTAAGTGTTATAGGCCAGGATCTTGTTTTTGTATATCTAATTATGCAGAACATTAATAAAGATTAAACATCGTTGTGTGTAGACTAACCACGAAGAAAGAGTGATGGGGGACTAATCTTCCACAAGGTAGGTAAGGGAAAAGGGGCTGAAAGGTTGGAAAGAGGGGCTAAGCTTAGGGGCTTAAGTCCTTGAATAATAATTTATTATTATTCCAAAGTGGTGTGAAAGGTATATTTTTATCCTAAGTTACTGGAAAAAGGGAACGCATACTTGATGGAGTGCATGCAGCTTCATGAGCGACATGTGTCGGCCCAGGCTCATGAAATTTAACCCAAGAATTAAGCCATGATGGGGGTCCATTCTCCATTCGGGAATCCACTGTCTGTCCTGATGTGCATCTGCGTCTGATATCTGCATACCCTCACGCAGTTCTGAAACCAGAAAATCATAATATTT
Source organism: Picea mariana (assembly GCA_032191745.1). Lineage (NCBI taxonomy): Eukaryota > Viridiplantae > Streptophyta > Pinopsida > Pinales > Pinaceae > Picea > Picea mariana. Next base: position 8,011 of record JASDQU010026424.1, read on the forward strand.
TCCTGAGAAGCCGACGTATTCGTCGTCTGAACCATTTGAGTCTGTGTTCGACCTCTGCATTGATTCCTTATCACGCACCTTGAAACCATTGGAAAACTCATGGATTGAGCCATGTCACCTGTGTATCCTGTGAGCCTAGCCTATCCACCCTTGCAGAGCTGAGTCCATACCCAACCTGTCTTTGGGTTGCTTCCTTCTATTTTTCTTAAGTGGAATTATGTTGTTGTTATCCTCACCTTGCGAGAATTGGGCTGAAACTAGTTGAAGAAGTGGGCTGTCAGGCCCATGGTTGAAGAGGCAAGTTTCCAGGCATGTGAGAAGCTCTTTCCAAGTGAGAGAGTCTGTTGGAAAGTGGTTTTTTCCCAGAGAGAGTCCAACACCAGCTACGGAGCTCTGAGAATTCTTGATCCGGCCTGTTGTCGAGACCTAGAGAGGGAGGTGAAGCACCGATGGACTCTTCTTGTGAAGGTGTATACTCTTGGGTGGACTAGGCATGTGGGGAATGAGAGCCCGTGAGTAGTGGGCGTAAGAAGGCTCCTAGAGACAATCCTTCTTGTTGCTCTGTGCAATTTTCCTGTAACCATAGTCTAGTCTAGGATTCCCTTATTCAGGGTGGATATTAGTCCCAACTCGAGGGTGACCAACTGCTGAGCATGATGAGCAGCGTGGTCTAAGGTTGGGAGGTTCATGGAAGGTCTGCATATAGTTGGTTTAGTTACTACAATTTCAAAGATAAATATCATTATGTGTTTCATTTCAGTTAAAATGCATGTCTGTGATGCTTGTAATATTATCGTGTATTTCGTTGCAATGATATTTATTGTTAATTCTATTTAAGTTTATATGATGGCAGTAATTCTATGTTAAATGCATTAATTTGATTTAATATGCATGTTATATATATATATATATGTGTGTGTGTGTGTGTGTGTGTGTATGTATGTATGTATGTATGTATGTATGTATGTGAATGTTCCGCGTAGTAGCGTTCTCCGGCAATGGGGTTGGTCGTCGGGGACGTTACATTTAGCCCCCTCCCTTACCCTACCTAGTGGAGCTTAGTCCCCCATAACTCTTTCTTCGTGGTTCGTATACATGCAACAGTGTAATTTTATTAATGATATGTGTATTTACATATACAATAATCAGGCTCATGGCATTAAGAATTTAGGCTCTCCAAACTAATAAACATATAAGTCTTCAGCTTATAAAGACTTGGCTCACTAGCCTATAAACATAATTACAGTTCAATAGGGGCTCAACCTTGGGGTGTTACACAATGAAGGAGAATATCGTTCAGGGGGTCTACTTAACCTATTATATATTTTGGCAACACTTGCAGAAGTTTGAGGTACCTGTCGCTTCTCTTGTTGTACATTTTGATTTTTTGGTACCTTTGGAATTTCTTTTTCAGTGATCTCATCAAGCACTATGTATTTTGGTTTTTCTTCTTTATATTTCCTTCCCCGCAATTGATCTTTATACATGACCTTCTCATTGAATATGACATCTGTACTCTTGATGATTTTGTGATTTTCATAATCCCATAAGCGATAACCAAAATCATTAACACCATATCTGATAAAGGTACACTTCTTGGATTTTTTTTCAAGCTTTGTTCTATTTTCTTTATGAATATGGACTAGTGTTTCACAACCAAAAATATTCAGAAATGAATAGTTTACCTTTTTACATGTTCATACCTTCTCTGGAAGTCCACCATCCAAATAACTTGAAGGTCCTCTGTTTATCAAGTACACAATAGTATCTACAACATTTTCTTAGAACTATAAGGGAAACCCTGCATGCAATCCCATACTCCTTGCACACTCCATGATTATCATATTCATCCTTTCTGACACACCATTTTCTTATGGTGTTCCTCGAACTTTCTTCTCTCTACGAATCCCATGGTATGAAAAATAATCAGCAAACACCTTGTTGCAGTATTCACTTCCATTATCTGATCTGAGACACTTCAACCTTTTTCATGTCTCATTCTCAACCAAATCTTTCAATTTCTTAAAAGTATAAAAAACATCATATTTTTGTCGAATGTAATAAACCCAAGTTTTTCTATTTCCATCATCAATAAAAGTAACATAATAACAAGAGCCACCAAGAGATGATACCTAAGTTGGTCCCCATACATCTATATGCACAAGCTCTAACTTTTCATTCTTCTTTACCTTTCCAATTCTGAGGAATCTGACTCTCTTCTAGTTTCCATAAAAACAGTGCTCACAGAAATCCAAATCAATTTGTTTAAAATATGACAACAAATTTATTTTGTGAAGTATTTGCATCCCCTTCTTACTCATGTGTCTGAGCCTATGATGCCACATTATTGTATCCACTCTTGTAGAAGCTAAAGAGATAGAAAACTCAGTATTACCAGTACATAAATACAATGTACCTACCTTCTCTCTTTTCGCTATCACCAATGATTCTTTGGTGACCTTCCATGCCTTATTTATAAAATTGATATACAACCTTCACTTCTCAACTGCCCAATTGAAACTAGATTTTTCCTTAGATCTGGAATATGTCTTACCTCTTTAAAAAACCATTGCTTTCCATTATTTTTCTTTATTTGTACCTTTCTCATTCCAACAATTTTTTATGGTGCATCATCACCCAAATGAACCCATCCAAAATCACCTTAAACATAATCTAGAAAATGTTTCCTATGGGGTGTGGCATGAAATGAAGCCCCTAGAACTACTACCCAAAACTCATAAATATTATCTATAGAAATAATCAAAGCATCTTGTAACACATCACCTGTTACATTTGCTTCATGATTTTTCTCTTGTTGTCTATCTCTTTCTTTCTTTGGAGCTTTGTAGTCTTTCTGCAGATGTTCTTTCTTCCCACAATTCCAACACTCTATATTTCCCAGTCTGGATTTGGATCTTCCCTTCCTAGACTTCCCAAAATTCCCTATACTCTTTCCTCTTTCCCTTTGTCTACCCTTGTTTTCCACAATCAAAGAATTACCTGATGTCTCACCTGTGCTTTTCATTCGCATTTCCTCGCTAAGGATAACACCAACAACATCATCAAACTTTAAGGTGTTTGAACCAGAGACAGAGTTACTTACAACCATGACCAAGCTATTCCATATTTCTGGCAATGAACATAGAATAAAAATATCCCTAATCTCACATTTAAACCTCACTTTTACATAACTTAACTGACTAGTGACCGTGTTAAACTCGTTTAAATAGTTAGTGACAATCCCACCTTATGACATCTTCATATTAAACAAATACTTCATTTAAAATACCTTGTTGGAGCCCGAGGGTTTTTCATACAATGAAGCCAATTTCTTCATCATATCCTCCACTGACTTTTCACTTGAAATGTTAAAATCCATCGTCGCCATCATGCACAACCGTATTGTTCCTAGTGCTTTTCTGTTAAGAATACCCCATTCTTTATCCTTCATACTCATCGGCGTATTTTCTTTTCCATTCAACGGTATGTAAAGATCCTTTTGATATAGGTAATATTCCATTTTCATCTTCAACAACTGGAAGTTTTGGCCATTAAATTTCTCAACCCTAAATTTTCCTTCTTCCACCATTTCTCCCACTCGACCAAGAACTCTCTTTCTTTCCTGCGAGTTACCTTTCGCTCTGCTACTAATAGTTAGAAAAATAGGACCATAGAGCAAAAAAATAAAATTAATGCGGAAATAAAACACAAAAGATACACAATACAATAGAGACACATATATACATGGTTCACCCATTGTGGGTTATGTCCACCAGAGAAATTATCAGGTCCTTCCTTTTTATTATACATCAAAATGAAGGGATACAACCTACAACACACCCATTGTAACTTCATCTTCTTTATCTCACAGACTCCTCTCTCAAAATACATGAAATACAATACAAAGTCACAATACAAATGGCCTCATACAAAAGAGGTTTTCCTTCTAGGGAAAAAATCTTAACATAATCTCTACCGTCAGATCTGTGACTTGATGATGAACGGTCAAGATTGGCTATGAAATTTCAATATACATTTAGAAGGAAATTTTTCCTTTAGGGGATGAGCGTCCCCCGCATGGAGGGGTGTACAGTATTCCGAGGTGTATAGTCTTCATGGGCTATAAACAAGGGTGAAAACAAATACCTCTGAATCAGGAATATAATCAAGCTCCAAAACCAACAACATCTTGTGTTATTTTGTCTCTTGTTTATGTTGCTACTTTTCAATACATGATGTCTATATGTTGATGGTAATGAAGTAAAACAACATTGGTAACTCTAATGCTCTGTAAAGAAGGAAAAACTAACAAAATCAGGTGTCAATATGCTTTCTCTTCCTATGAAATACGACATTCTTTGACAATGCAATGGTTGAGTTGTTATCATAGAAAATAGGAGTTGGCCCATTTTCCATATGTGTCAAATCATTTAAAAGTATTTTCATCCATACTGCATGACACGATGTTGAATTTTATTCTACATATTCTTCCTCTGTAAAAGATATTGATACTATGGGTCATTTCTTGGATGCGTACGAGATCACATTTGTTCCAAAATGAAAATCTTACCCATTTGTGTTTTTTTCTATCATCAATATTGCATACAAAGTCATTGTCTGTGTACCCTCTTAGTGAATGATATTCAAAATTTGTGTACCACAAAATGATGCAGGAGCATCCAGGTCATCCCGGGGATGACATGATAAAGTGAGTTACAGGGATGTGACAAATTTGTTACAACAGTGATAATTGGTTGCTGCAGGTTGTGAATAGTTGCTCTGCAGGGAATGTCAACATTACTACAAATCGAAATAATGTTGTAGAGTTGCAACAATGGGGCAACAAGGAGCGTTGTGATAGAATGGAAAACTGTATGGACGGTTATGTTGTATAAGGAAAGTTGTTACAGAAGAAGTTGTAGACGTGTTGAAGGAGTGTATTGTTGGGATGAAGATGGAAGGATGCGTAGAGAGAGACAAAGAGTCATTGAGAAATGAACGAAATAGAAGTTGGAATATGAAAGGGTGTGAGAAGCCTTAGAGAACTGAAGCAAAAAGTTCTATAAAAATAAAACAAAGCATCAAAGAGATTGAGGGGAGCTTGAAGAACCAAAAAGAGAAGATATCTCACGAGATAAGAGTGGTTGAGGTTTCCATGGCCTCTATCCTTGCAACCCAACAAAATTTGTAAGCCATGAACGGTCTTAGAGTCAATGTTTTGTACCATGTATGAATGAATAAAAGAATTATTGTTGCAAATTGTATCTCTTTGTGTGTATGCATATTCCAGACATCTTGTAGGATGTATTTATTGTGTTCTTGACATGATTATGTATGAGCTAATGTCATCGTGTGAATGAGTAAATATTGTAGAGAATAGTGTTGTATGATATGACTATGAAGGTAGCATGAGTTTGTGGAAGGACGTGTTGAAATTTGTGGTCTTCCATGGGGAGGATGAGTGCTCTAGTTCTACAAGTGTTGAGAGTTATTTATGAGTAAAGAATATGTGCATAGAATATATTTTCTCGAGTAGGGTTACATATTGCAATAGGAAGAATTTGGAAAAATAAGCATGTTATGGAATGAAGATGTAATGGGAAGTGTTTTGCACAGCAGGTTTGTTGTAGCAAGAGGATGCAATAGGAAGTGTTTGGAAACAAAGTTTGTGTTGCAACAGGGGTTTGCAATAGGAAGCATTTTTAAACATAAGTGTGTTGTAGCTCAAGAGGCTGCAACAGGAAGCATTTTGCAGTTGATAGGTGTTGTAACAGAGGTAGATGATAATCAGAACCATGTTATGACAGAGATGTGTTGTAGCAATAGGATGTGTGTTGTAACAAAATGTAAGTTGCAGCGTGAGGATGGTTGAGTTGCAGAAAATTATTTTTCAAAGTAGAGGCGTACGGTAAGGGAGATATTGCAGAGAAAAGGTGTGTGTTGCATCATAAGGTGAGTTTCAGCGAGTTGCAGCAGAAGGCAAGTTACAACGTAAGGTGAGTTGCAACAAAAGAATATGCAGTAGACTGGTTAGTACTAGACTAATGATTATGTAGCATATGTTTTCTATTTCTACAAAGAACAAAGTGGGTATGAGATAAAGGAGGTACAACCCTAGGGGTTGTGGAATAATC
>JASDQU010026425.1:0-29622 GCA_032191745.1 Picea mariana
GAGGAAGATCCTTCTAGAAGCGGAAGCTTCTATTAGGTCTTCTTACATCCGCCTTATTCTATTTTATTGAAAGGTCTTATTAATATTGACCTTTATTACATCCGAATACATTGATCTACCTATGTGCGGGTTAGGACCTTAACAGTGCCAATTGGTTTTCTGTTTGTCGACGGTGCATTGGAGCATAGTTTTGAGTACTTTATTGACAACCTCGACTTGTCCATTGGATTGTGAGTAATGGGGTGAGGCAAATTCATGAGTGAATCCTAATTTCGCTGATAGTTCCGTGAAGATTTCATTCTTGAAGTGCTTTTCATGGTAGGAGACTAGTTGGAGGGGGATCTCAAAGAAAGAGATGACATGATCGAAGAATAAATGTGCCGCCGTGTCATTCGTATTGTTGAATGTTGGCATTTCTTTAGCCAATTTGGTGAAGTAGTCAATGACGATGTTGGGTCTCCATTTTGATATCCCCAGTTACCCTATTTTTTTCTTTTATCTTGATCAAATTTTCCATAGATACATGACTAATCCACCTATTCTCTTCATTGTTACATCCCTTAGTTACTTCTACAAGTACATGAGGTAATAAACATTTAGTCATCATTTATGTGGTTTATTAATAGTTAGAACTAAATAATGATATGCTCTAAGTTCTCTAATTACCTTGTTTTTAATATCTCAATTCAAACATACTTTTATGATTGAGTTCCTAGTCATTCGGTACCTACTCTCATCCGATACCAGTGTTCTTTTGCCACCTATGTTCATCTAGTACCAATGTTTATTTGCATGTGCTCATCTGCTACCATTTTTTAGGCTTGATGTCCGAACAGAGGTGGGTGAATATTTAAATTTTGGGACATTGTTTTTTTCCAGAGCAACGTCTTCATGCAAAGAAGTGAGGCATAATTTATCCATCTCACACGTGTGGACCTCCAGCTTAGTGGGAGTGATTTAGCCAAAAATCAACAAATATTTCTAAACTGACATATTGTGCCTTGATTTTCATGCATATGGAAGCCAATATTGCAACGTCGCCTATTGGGTTTTTAGAAAATATATCCAGCTACAAAACCCAGAAAGCGTTTCTCAAAATTCACAATGGATAGAGAGATATGGAAGGATATTTAACCTGAATTTGTAATATTTGGTGAAAAACCCAGATTTTGTGCGTAAACAGTTTAAACGAATTATGAGTTGGGGGATTTGTTCTGATCCATTTCCATTGAATTTCCTTGTATAAATCTGAAGGAAGGACTACTGAGAGGGGGAGATGATAACTTTTAAAATGTTATGCTGCCTAATTTCATCTTAAAAACATAAAAACATAATGAATTATACTCAAGATTGACATAAAACATGAATTATGCATACCTGGTGTAGATCATAGCATTTTGGCACAAATTTTTTCAAAAAGCTTCTTCAAAACATGAAAATGTATATACACATTCAGCAAAAAGGATCTAATTAACGTCATAAAATCGATCATATCTCAGGGCCAACAGATTTCAACACGTTAGCTATGGATTTCTTAATGCATTACCAATTACCGATATGATATGAGACAGGAACCAAAATTTTGAGTTCATTTAAACAATCCTCATCTACTCATATTTACGATCATATTAATGAGTGCAGGAGCAGAAGACAGTTAATCAAAGTTCTCCTTCCTGATCAACTATTGTCCGGGTGGTTTACCAAATCACTCATCGGTCCTATAGCCCGTGATGTTTCCATGGGTGGTTTTGTCACTGAAGAGCAGATGATTAGTCGTGCTCAATACTTGGATTTCGTTTATTCACAAATGGGCACACTATATGACTTGATCCATGATGCGCCTTGATTTTTGTGGGTATGGAAGCCAATATTATAACACTGCCTATTGGGTTTTTAGAAAATCTATCCTGATACAAAACCTAGAAATCGTTTCTCAAAATTCACAACGGATAGAGAGATATAGAAGGATCTTTAACCTGAATTTGTAATGTTTGGTGAAAAACCCAGATTTTGTGCGTAAACAGTTTAAACGAATTATGAGTTGGGGGATTTGTTCTAATCCATTTCCATTGAATTTACTTGTATAAATATGAAGGGCGGAGTACTAAGAAGGGGAAAGGAGAATTTTTATAATGTTATGCTGCCTTATTTCATCTTAAAAAATATGAATTTCCTATAAACTGTTATTGTTGGCTGAAGGTTAATACAAATTCAGGTTCGATGATTTTATGCATTCTTTAGACTCTGATATCATGTGAGTTTTAATAGCTTCCTTGTTGGAATCAGAAAGGGCCCACCGATCCAATTTGGTAAGTCTGTTGTAAATTATTAATGTAGTTTTTCATTCCTGCACATGTTTGTTATTTATCCGGTACCTGTTCTTGCATCTATTAATTCAATTTTTGTTTTTTTAAGTTCTAATTCAAATTTATATATTGCTGATATAATATTGTGATTACTAGACGTTTATGAATGTGTTGTGAATTTAATTGCACTGCTTAGATTTCTTTCAGAATTTATTTAGAAGTCTTAGGTGTGTTAGTACATGAGCAAATTGACAGTCCATATTTTGTATTACATGAACCAACAAAAGGAAAGTCTCGATAAGATTTTTGCTTCCTGTGTAGAAACGAAGTAATTTTCTAGAATTGCAAGATTGCAAGATTGTATTGAATTTCTTTTTGTGATGCATCAATTGATTTTGAAGAGTGTGCAAAATTAGATAAGAATTTCTTGCAAGTTTGAAGTGAGTTATTACAAGAGTGAGACTAGGCTCCATCTCTCACCTACATGCGCTTATAATGGAGTGTTTACACCCTGCCTGGTAGTTCTTTTATCTCAGTTAGGTTTCTAGAATGTTAATGATTGATTGTGTGGTTGTTCCAGGAGATAGAATCATATCCCATCTCTATCTTTCACGAGCCTATAATGACCAGATCCATCCCCTGAACAAGAATTTTGAGTTATACATTTGTTGATCAATTTTTATTTCTAGATTTTGAATTGTATGTGTGGAGTGTTATTTGAAAGGTGTGAAATAGAGTATTTTTTTATTGAAGGTTTCCTCTTTATGATATACTCGTTAAACGTATATAAACCACCTATTTCTGGCACATATAGTGTAACAACTCTGTTGATTACGAATCCCAGTTGATTATTTATGTTTGGTAATGTATTATGCATATAATTGCACCAATAGATGACTACAATATACTTGTGTCCATTGTTGGACGGAGGATTGCATGTCATGAAATTGATACCCCATTTACAAAAGGGGCCAATAGTGGTTATGTGATGTAATAGGGAAGGTGGTGCTCGTGTTTTTTTTACATATAGCTAACATGTGTCACATCATTTAACTGCATGTATGCAGTCATGAAACAATGTGGGCCAAAAGTAACATGTCTGAATGATATTTTGGGCAATGGACATGCAGAAGAAGTGACCACCAGATGCCCCACTGTGGCAATCATTCATTACTGTCTCGACCTCCTCTATGGTGAGGCAACGTCGAAGAAGCGTGTCAATGCCTCTATAGTAGAGAATGTCTCATATGAGGCAGAATCATGAGGCTTGGTGTCGAATGTGACGACGATCGTCATGAGAGGGTTTGTGGAGGATATGAGTAATAAATACTTGTTCAAGAAGTTTTCATTAACTGAGGGGTCTGCAGAGTCAGATGAAAAGCTGACGAGGATTTCAGCAAGAAAGAGGGATTTCTTTCTCTTGTGGGTGGTAAAATCTAGGTATTATTCTTGAAGGATGACGATCTAGTGAGAAAATTTTCCATTGATCTGGTAGTGACTTAATAGGTAATGCATGGGGTTGGAATCGATGATGAATTTGGTGGTACGAAGCCAGATATAATGGCACATCTTTTCAACTGTGAGAACGACTGCAAGGGCTAACTTCTCATTGTGATTGTAGTTAAGGGGTGGCCGAGACAGGTTCTTGTTGATGTAGTATATGACATGTTTGCATTGGTCATCGTTGACCTGAACAAGGACTCCGACAACCAAGACGTCGAAGGTAGATAGATAGAGTATGTAATCCCTATCATAGTCTATGGGACTGATCAAGGGGGCTTCATTGAGGGATTCCTTCAATGAATCGAAAGAGGATTGCACGTGATGGTCCCAGTGAAACAGGATTTCATGGCAGAGTAAGCGTAGGAATCCATGGGCGTGTATGGCATAGTCAGGTACAAAAAATCGTAAGAAGTTTGTTTTTCCTTGGAGGCTTTGCACCTAGCATAAGTTCTTGGGAGGGGGGATCTCATTGATTTCCTGAACTTTAAGTGGGTCTACAGTTATACCATGCTGGGATACAATGAATCCCAACAAGGTGCATGTAGTGATGCAAAAGACACATTTGAGTGGGTTGAGTCGTATGGTATGCCTTTGACAGCGTTCAAATATGATCTGTAGGTCTTCTATGTGTTGGGAATGTTTCTTGGATCAAGTGGTGAGGTCGTCCAAGTAGGCAAAGATGATGTGAGCGAGATCGTGGAAGGTGCATGCCATTGCATGTTGGAAAGTACCCCCAATGTTTTTGAGGTTGAAGGTAATAACTCGATAGGAAACAGTGCCCCATGGGGTTGTGAAGGAGGTTTTGCATTGATTTGCCTGTCGGATGTGTATTTGGTTGTAACCATAAAGTATGTCCATGAGGGAGAGGACTTCGTGACTAGAATAGGCATCAATGACTTGATCAATAAAGGGAGTAGGGACGTTGTCTTTGGGACAAGCTTGGTTAAGGTCATAGAAGTCGGTCCAAACACAAATGGTGCTTTGTTTATTATTGATCAGAACAGGGTTTGAAACCCAGGACGTGTATGCAATGGGGTATATGAAGCCAATTGTATGAAGTTTGTCGATCTCGACTTTGATTCTTAGGGATTTGGAAGGGTGGAGGGGGCAATGATTTTGGAGAACAGGGGCAATGTCAGGCTAAGTGTCAATGTGATGTTCTACGACTGTTGGGTCTAAGCCAATAATTTCAGTGTATGACCAGGAGAACACGTCTCGGTATTCCTGGAATAAGGCTTTGTATGCTATGATTTCCTTAGGTGAGCATGCTACCCCCACGATGACTTCTTCTACAACCTTGGGTTTGACTGAAATGTTGATTTTGATGGTGGGTGATATATTGGACATGTTACCTTCTTCAAACGCATCGCGGATGGGTATTGGAGTTTTGAACCAGTCTACCTGGCCAAAAGGGATGAAATATTTCACTTTGATGGTATAGACAAGGGTGTTTGATGGTGGGTGGAAGGAATTGTGTGCTAGAAAAAGGGATCGATGATGAAAATCATCCCAAGGGTAATCGGGTGTTTACAGAACTTCCAAAATGTCTTCATCGAAGTGAAAGGTGATGGAGTACAAGGAGTCTGTAATTGTTGTGAGTGGGGTGTCGAGATTCATGGGTATAGTTGGTGAAGGTTGGATGTCGTTATTATTTCTTAAGGTAGATGGGCCTATGGGAAAGGATGAGGAGTTGTCAGTAGATGTCATGAACCAAATATCCATATGGTAATTGGGTGTATTTTGGTATGGAGGAGGGGGGATCTCATGAACCGGTTTTACATGGGATTTGGGGGGGTTTGGGAGGAATTCCTCGCGGGGTAGTGGAATGGCTAGAGGGGTAAACAGTCATGTCTGGAGCATTTGGATGGTGATCATTTGCGGTCATATGCACTAAGAATGGTACGCTTGGTGAAATGGGTGGGAGGGAGGCCCTCTAGCATGTACGTCCCTCGATAATGAGCAGGCAACGGTACGTGTAATGGTCCATCTGATAGCATAGCGCACAAGGGCATTGCATGTGATTTTTTACTAACGTAGAGACATATATAATGTCAGTAAGTGGTTGTACCAATGAGATGGTTTGGGATGAATTAGTTAATTTGGTCTAGCGCACTACTGCTAGAGTGTCCTGAAATTGAGGGAAGGTTGGGTAATGGTGCGTATAATGGTCGTATTGAGAACAAATGGCACAAGCATGCTTGGTTCTCAAACTGGGAGGTTTAGAGGAGGAAGGTTATGATGAAGCTGGTAGTACTATTGGCATGGGTAGTAGTGGTGTACTTATGGGTTTTGGAATAATATTTCATAACTCAGGTAAAGTGGGGCAGAGATTGGTAGGGTGTCCAATGGTGTTGCACAAGGTGCATGGAGGTGGTATGCAAGGTGGGGAAGGGAGGGAGGGTTCCTTCTTTTGATGTGTGCCTCATTGGTTGGTGGAAGTGCCCCCTATTCTAGAGGTAGGTTGTCTTTTAGTGGTAATATTACCTCCAACTATGGGATGGATTGGGTGAGTGGTTGGGTGTGCCATATAGTGTGGTAATGGGGCCACAAATTTTGGTGGAAGGGATAAACCTAGTACCATGGCTAGTGGTTCTAGATACCATACAGGGATGGAAATGACCATGTTAGATAAAGTGAGGGTAGCAACAACTTGGTATGTTGTTAATCCAAGGGGAGGGTAAAAGAAGGGAATTTGGGTGATGGCCCGGGGAACCATTTTCCAAACTAAGTTTAACCCACGAGTGGTGAGTTCTCTGATGTTCCTTCATNGGGGGGGGGGAGTGGATTCTGGTGAGCTCTCATTGGTTGGGAGGTTAGGTATCTCAACCCCATCAGTTGTGATGGTGCACACAATGGTCGTAGTGGGGGGTGGGAATCCTTGGTATGTACTAATCAAAGACGGGTCCTGAAATAGCCCAGGTCTGACATCTATCATTAGGACTAAGTCGATGCTAGAGAGAATCAGTGGTAGGATGTTATCAATGTGTCCTGATTGGTTGGGCTCATGTTGGGTCAATTGATTGATGGTGATAATTTTCCCATTGTGAGGGAAGAGCATGGTACAAAAGATCAAGGAAGCTACAACCTACATGGCGTACATGTAGCTTCGTCCGAAGAGGATATTATAATCCAATTGAGCATTGATGACTTCTATGTCGATGATAATTATTTTCCCCCCTAACTCGACCAGAACGTTTTGATACAAGCCTTTTGGCTGGGATGGGAAACCATCATAAGATCGAAGCGTGATGGTGGAGGGGATCAACTCAGGTGAACCAAGTTGTTTCCAAACTAATTTGGACATGATGCATGTGGATGCTCCTTCATCTATGATATAACGATGGACCATGATATTCTGGATTTTGACAGGAATTTGGAATGTGACTAACGATCGAAGTCATGGGTCTTATTTGTCTAAGTCAAATGTGATTAGATGGGTATCTTCTTGGTCTAGTGCCCCAAATTGTGAAAGTAATGCCTTTCGTTGGGAAGGGCATGTTTGAAGTACTTCCATAACTTACATGGCAGCAGGTGATTAAACGAGGTCATCAATAATATTGTATCTATGGGCGGCCCTAGCATGAGGGTTGTGCACATTTCTACGCAAGGGTGTGCGAGTCATTTGGGCAATGGATTCAATGTTAGAACAAGGGATCATCAATGGTTGTCCAGTTGGTGGTTGGGGAGCATCCAAAGTGGTGGGTAATGGATCAAAGGATGTACCATATTGGCGACTGCGATTTTGTAAGAGGATTTCCTCTTCAGAAGTGAGGAGGATACTGTGGTTGATAGTGTTCCCTAGATGGGGATATTCAGGTGGAGATTACTGCCCTTATGGGTGTGGGCATTGGACCCCCTCAAGTTGAGTATTAATGACGCCTTGATGTGGGATAGGGTTTTTTAACACTATTGGTGGTGGTGGTGGTATATCAGTTGGAGGTCCTTGAGGTGAACCTTGAGTGTTGGGAGCCCGTTGGGGATTCATGGCATCCTTCATATGTTTGAAATCAACCATTTGGGAGAAATAGTGAGTTTAATGGCCATATTCACCACATAATGCACAAGGGTAATTGGTTCAAAGCTTTTTATTTATCCCTTTTCAGGTTTGAACATTATTATTTCCCCCTTAGGGGTTTGGGTTGGGTTGGCATTGGTTGCCTCCCACTTGGAGATTTTGTTGGGGGGGCGGGGGGGGTTCCCTCCTTGTCCCTGGCTCCTGTTATTTCCTTTCTTCCATTTATTGTTGGGTTGGTGAGTTGGATTGGTCGTATTCAACTGTTCAAAAGTTTGAACCTGTTGAAGAGGAGAAGGTTGGATGAAATTGACCCCTGCCTGGTGTTGTCCATGTGGGGGTGTGGCAAATTGTTTTGGACCAGAGAAGGGATAGTATGGGTTACCTTCTAGGGGTCCATATGGATTGTAAGAAGTGGAATTTGGTCTGTTATTATTAGGTGGATAGGATGTTTTTGGTTGAGGGACCAGCTGCGAGATAGGGATTGGTTGGGGAAGGGATGTGGGTAGTTGGGTACCCATGGGGGGAAGAGGAGGTGCCATGAATGGTGGTGGGGGGGTGGGGGAGAGTAATATGACACTCCCCCATATGGTTGAAAGTATGGGATGGTCCCATATGTGGTTATTGACTATGAGTGTGGTGGAGTGTGAGCCATGGAGATAATCAACCCATCAACAACATGTGATGTTCCCAGTTTGTCTTGACCAAAGGGAAAAGGACGAGGAGAGTCTAGAAGGACAATGTATAGGTACCCAGATTGGGAGTAGATGAGATCAAACTGTTGAGCCTTAGTGATAGCTTCATCTTCAGTTTGGGGGAGGGTCATGGCCACATCTTTAGCAAGGTTGGGAATGAGTGATTAGAGGAACCAATCTAGCCTTTGTTGTGGGGTGGTGTCCTCTTTACAAAGGTTTTGACGTCTATGCCACTCATGAATATGGTCTGAAATGTGCGTAGTGGTATTTTTCTTGCATTCTGACAGGATTTCAAACCCAATATCATGACGAATGGGAAGTTGAAAAAATGACAAGAATGATTTAGCTAATGATTCGAATGTTGGGTGGGTTCCAGACTTTTCGTCCACATACCATTTGGTTATTGTGCCAGTGAAGGTTCTCTAAAATAACCATAGACGAATGGAATTTTCCATTGTGTTATTGGAAGAACACCACAAGTGGAAGGACATGACATGGTTGGCAGGGTCCTCCCCGACTTTCCCTTAAAACTTAGGGATGTCTGAAGGTAGTTTTGTGGGAATATTCGACCAAGTTAGTTATATCATGGATATTGAATGAAGCTAGAAAGGGCATGATAGGAGTGGGTCCTGCCATGTTATGGGAAGAAATGATTCCTCGGGAGCTTGTACTTTGTGGAAAAGTTTAGGCTCTGCCTCCTTATGGTGGAGGGTTTTTTGTGAAGTGCCTAGGACGTTGGTTCCAAGCAAAGTTGCTCCTAGTAATCTTGATCCTAGTATTGTGGCACTAACTAGCATGTGTGATGGTACTCCTGATGTCTCAGTGAATCTTGGAACCCCTCCTAAAATTGGAGGTAAATTTCTCAAGCATTTGGAATGACGGGGATACTGTGGTTCCCCTATGGTTCCATCTTAGAAGTGAATGTGTGTAAATGGTGGTGAGGAATGGTAGGAAAAGGTGCTTTCAAATTACTTTAAACAATGTATTCATAAAATTGCATGTACTTCGAGTGGTGAAAAATCATTCATCAAGACAAATGAAAAAAGTGGTTTGATATTTTGTAACTCCCCGTGGGGGAATAAAAATCAAATGCACGTGTCATATCTGACATAATGTCCTTCCTCTCAAATAGCACTGGACCTCCAAAAAATATCTTGAAAGTGGGGTCAAAACTCACTTGAGGATAAATAGTGAAGGGGCGAATCAATCAGTTATAATGAGGAGTGAAGGGGGCATATACCGGAAGTACTAGCGATATTTCCCAACAACCATTCAAAATCTGATTGAGGTGTGATTACAACCCACAACTTCCACCTTGGGTAGATAAATCCTAAATTTTGGCTACTAGGCTACCTCCATCAAGCACGACATTTAGATTTTCGGCCTCATAAATCGGTCATAGGCTAGATGCTTTCCAAGGGTTGGGTGACCCAAGGAGGCACGCACAGAACAACTGGACCTCAGCCTTCAATCCTTCACATGTGTCTCCCTTCCTTATGGTATAGGAATGCTTGAGTGGGAGGATTTTGGTACCCTAATTCACAACTTTCTAAGTTTCAAATGAAGAATGATGATGGGGAGTTATTTGTATTCCTATCCCCAACATCGTTCTTAATGGGGGGTGTGCAAAAATACCCTTTTCTAGACAAATGAATCCCTCAAGAGTTTCAAGTATCTAGCAAAAGAGTGTTTGAATAAGTGAGAGTTTGTGCAAGGAGTGATAGTGGTGAAATATATTTTTTAATAAGTTAAATTCAATATTTTAGCATGGTGGACATTGTGTGGTCCTTTACTTCTCTTGTTTAGATAACTTACTATTTTTTTTCAAAATGACCCTTGCAAATGAAAGGAAATCCTAAGCTATCGTGGCGGATATGATAATATTTACTTGGACCCTTTATCTCCCTAAGATTTTTTGTAATATAGAAAACTTGAAACTAGTCCTAGATTGTGAGCATGTGGGCCCTTACAATTCTTTTAATCTTCAATTAAGTAAGTTGAGAGGATTGACCTCTTTTGAAAATGACTTGATTTTTCCAAGGGAGATGGAGACCTATCTAAGCCACCTCTTTTTCGGATTTCCAAGATCATACTAAGGTGCAAGGAAAGAGCATACTCCAAGATTGGTTTAGATGGCCTTCTAGTCCCAATTTAATGTGATGACTTTTGTAAAAATGAAAGATTTTTGAAAATCAAATGAAAAACTTCTTAATCCATCCACATGGAAATCAAGGAAATTAAAGATATTATGGTTTCTTTCAGTGTCCCTAATTATCTATGTGTGATGGATGCAAGAATGAGATCTTAGCCTTCTTAAACTGGATTTTACAAAATGCTAAAATCAAATCTAAACTATTGAGTGGCATTGGGAAACTCAAGCCTTACAATTTTGCAAAAATAAGACAAGTGTGTGGCAGAACCAAACACAGTTGTGCACAACCTACAGACCACACGGTTGGAGAGTTACGACAAAGCGCATATGTGTGCATACCGCGCATGTTTTCATCCCAAACCCACGTGCACGTAGGAAAGTTGGCAGGACGAAATTTTGAAAAAAATTATTTCACTATGGGGTGAAATACTACTCTCAAATGGTGAGTTTAGGCCGGTTTGACCCCTTCACATGTAAACTAGTAAAAAAGAACACTCTAACAACCTAATTGGGGATAATTTTGATTCAAATCCCCAGTATGGTCGTCAATCTATTGGGTTTCTTTTGTCACAAGAGTGAGAAAAAATAGGTCCCTTAACTATCTAGTTAGGCTATCCAGAAAGAACACCAAAGAGTCAGTTGATTAGTGTCTCAACTAACATAAAGAAACAAGAGATAAACAACAAGGAAATAAATATAAACTAAGAAAATAATAAGTTGAAATGAATGCACAAAGAAAACGCAAGATAGATATACCAAGTAAATTGATCTTCGAATTGATACTCCTTAGAGAAATATGTGAACTTATGAGTCCCCTCTTCCTCCTTGGGAAGGCTCTTGAGTCCCCAAATACAAAGTCTTATTTATACAATCAATGGCTAAAAAAGGAAAATGGTGAAGCAAAGAGTGATGAACTACTCAAGAGGAGAGAGCTCTAACACTTTCTATGGATGCTCAAAGCTTTCTAAAAGGAAGGTGGCTTCGCAAAGATAAAAATGAGCAGCATATAATGACCCTTTATTTATAGGAGGATGGAAAGTTTTTTCTCAACTAGTTCTAATTGTGAATAGGAAGCCCTTGGAGGTACTTCCATCCCTCTTAGTGATCCCAAGGTGAAATTTGAGGTTGATATTGGGTACAGGGGAAGTTCCCTTCATCCCAAAAATGGTTGAGGCCTGACCAAATTCATTAATGTGCCATTTCAACATCCGCACATGTTTTTCGACTATCAATCGTGCACTGTGCATGTTTTACATTGGGTTATCCTCCATGGATGTGTGTGTGCAGCCTTGGATGAATGTACACGGATTTCCAATACCACTTTTATATAGTTATTTTATTTTCTTGTCAAATTGAGTGTAATCCTTCCATGAATATTGGTAGTATGATGTGTTTGTGTTACATGTTTCTTCATCCATTGTACGTAGTTGTAGTGAGCCATTTTCCAATGATAATAGTTGAAATATGGAGATTTAAATCAAGAAGCAGAGGACATGAAGAGTTGTTGTTCGATTTGTTTGAGCAATTACAAGGAATCTGAGGTTGTGAGAGTGATACATGATTGTAATCACATGTTACACACAGTTTTCACCAATCAATGTCTTCAAAGCCATGCCACATGCTCCATCTAGCAAATTTCCCCTTAGAATCTCCCTACTCCTCTCCCACAATGAGCCCCAACTCGTACTCCTACTTCCAGTAGGAATCCTAGTGTCACACTTCACCTTCAGGACATCCTCTATTCTCAAATATGAGGTTCTAATGTTTGAACTTGTCATTAAACCCAAAAAAACCCATGATTTATATGAACACATTGAGCTACAAAGCTTAAATTTGTAGAAATTTGTATGATATCAATCTCGGGGTTTGTTAATAGAAAATATCTTTTGAATATTACATGTTCTATGAATGAAACAAGGTAGGAAAAAAACTTCTTGCTTCTTCCATCAGAGGGATTTCTCAAATTAGGACCATAAGCAGAGGTTGCTAAGACAGAAAATGTTCATTTTGGAGTATCCATATGACAAAGAAAAGTATGTAAATCTACTCAAGAGATCTGTGTACTTCCAAGAAAGTGTAAGGCCATTTCAAATGAATTTATTCGAGCCACGGTAAATCGATATGTTGATCCAATTAATTTGTTTCGATTGGATGAGTCTTATATTCCTTGTACTTCAAGTTTTTTCTTAATTTTGAAACCTGTAATTAAAATGGAAGCGCTCATCACATTTTAACAGAGTGAAATCTATGTAAAGTCTTTGGACATCCCTACCAGCTTCCAAGGTTCATATTATTCCTAGTAGATAATCTAGTTTTACTCGTTAACTATCCTAAGTTTCGAGAATGGTTGTTTTTTTTCTAATATAGATGGTTATGCAATTTTATACTGTGCATTGTTGTGTTTTCTATAAAATTTTGTTGCCGTCCTTTTAAAATTTTGTATTGTGTATGCTTTACTTGGGAGATTTATAACATAGTTTTTTATTTTAAAGGCCAAAGTCAATGGAAAAATGAGCACTTTTCTCCAACCCTTTCTTTTATAAACTTACACTCAGGGACATAAGGAGTGATGGTATATATGCATGAGCACTCATCACTTTTGGAGTTTATCTAAAATTTTTATTATACATGTGATGGCATGGTATATGGCAATCTATATGCATTGACGAAATTTTAAACCATCCATTGATAAAAAACAATTAAGAGGTTTTCCAAAAGTAATACATTACAAATAGATTTTTTTATTTTTTTTAATTATTTGAAAATATTTTGCACGATTGGATTGGTAATGAAAATGAACATGTTATTACCCAAGGGGTGGCAGGTCATAAATGCAAATGCATGCAGATCTAGGTGGGTGGGTTATTGGGTGGAAAGAGAAAACTAATAGATACATGCCAGTCTGTTGTTTTCAATGTATTTAATTTTTCCGACAGTTAATAATCGGGAGAGAGTCAGTCTTAAAATTTCTATTTTACAATGGCAAGGCTGTGCAGAGAACTTTTGATGAGAAGCAATAAATTTTAAACAAAAACTGCCATGAATTAGTCGCGATGAAGAGACAAAAAGGGTGGCTTTACAAAAACCTTCTTAAGTTGGGACACACTTCACTCAATCTGCATTCAATTAGATTGCCCACAAACTTTGTCAATGGAAGCAGACTCAAACTGGCCACCTCCTAGAGTTCAGAGGTGTTTTTGGATAATGCCCAACATCATTTCCTTTGACATAGAAACAAGATTTCTTCAACTCATTTATTCGACAAAAAAGGACACATATTTGGATTATTCAACAAAAAATAGCACCATATGCTTGGAATGATCTAACAATCCTGCTTTAAGCGTTGTTGGCCCTCGATTGACAAAGGAAACAAGAGTTTTGTATAAGAATAAGACAAATTTGTTGCAGCAAGTATGTCGATGGACAAATCTGGTTTGTATATTATTGTAACAATAAAATTATTATTACTTTCCTGTTAGTTTTCAATATATTATTATTATTTATACGTTATTTATATAACGATTAATGTATAGGTCGAGTGCGATTAATCTATAGGTCAGAAGGAAGGTACCAACAATGGAGGAGGACGACGACGCCAGCGCCTTGTTATTTTTGGAGGGTTTCTCAGATTAAAAAAGCTAGTCTGCACAGGGTCAATTATTGACCGCACTTTCCTAGATTCGCCCACCTACTCCCTCGAAAACAGGACGATGTTGTATTAGGACATGGTTACAGGCTTAGTTGAAGTTGGTAGACACTGAAAGACAAGAACCCTACCTCCTTCTTGGTAGCTGTAGGCCACCCCTCCTTTGCACAGATACCCAGCTGACCTTTGACAAATGACAGGTGGGCACCTCCTTTATCTCCATAGGGCTCGCTATGATGGGTGACAAAGAAGGCCTACAAACACGTGGAGAGGTATCTAGAGGCTCAGATTTCTCAGCGGCGGACTGGCTAGGCCCAATAACCCTGTTTGACCAACAGACTATTGGAATGATCTTGCCTGAAGTCAGGGGTGGGAGTCTCCCCTTCGACTCTGAACAAACCAGCGTCTTTGGAGGTAGCTTGGGTCTTTCGGTCAGGGAATTTTCATTGGCTATAAATGACTCCTTCACAGATTTCATTGATCCTCAGGGTTTTGAGTCATAAGTTGGGACTACAGTTGATCTGACGGCCACATAAGACTTCTCTCCCTCAGACTTCTTGAAGGCCATCGAACATCTGGAGGTTTCGACTATCGGGTTGGAGCGCGACTCTGCCAACTCTACTTTTCAGTCGGTCCGATCGTCGAACTCGCCCTCTTCTCTCGAAAATAACTCCCCCTCCACCCAAAAGGGGGATCAACCTCACAACACACAACAAAACCTTGAAGGCCGACTGACGAAAGCTTTCTGGTGTGCAAAGGAAAGATCGGGCATAGGGCGACTTGCTTTCGGGGAGGACATGCCTATGGATAGGGTCCTGGACTTCTCAGAATGTGCAGTAGTGGGCCAGTTCTGAGGGAAAAAATTGGGCATGGCATACCTCAAAATTTGGGTACACACTAACTAGCTCCCAGAGCTCACCAAGCTGCCCCATATCAAATTACTCACCAGGGGGTGGTTTGCATTTATATTTTCTTCTTCAGCTAAGGTGGATTGGGCTCTTAAAAAGGTCTAGAGAATTACTACCACCCCAAACCTCCTCAAATGTTGGATGCCCACCTTCGATGCAAAACGTGAGAGGGTAGACGAGGAACCCATCTGGGTAAGACTTCTGGGCCTTCCGATGCAGTTTTGGAACCCCCATCATTTTGAAGCAATTGGAAATCTTCTGGGCCACTACCTGGAGGTGGAATTGTCCTTTGAAAACACCAGGATCATGATTGTGGCATGCATTTTAGTACAGATCAACCTACAAAAGGGTTTATATCAGGAGATCATCGTTCAATCGACCGCGGGGGAATTTGTACAGACCTTAGATTATGAAGGAATCCCCTTCTGTTGCCATAGGTGTCATGTATATGGACATGGGGTGGTGCACTGCCCACTCACCTCCAAAGGAGAAACCCGAAAGACAAAGGGATTTAGCTCCCCCAACTCTCCCCCAAGGAAAAAGTGGGAAGCCCAGCAGGCAGTCGGGGCCAAGATCAGCTAGGCACAACCGACCTTGGGAGATCGAAGCTTGGACAATTAGGAACCGGAAAGAGAACATAACCAGGGCTTGATATCATACACACTTCCAAAAACCGCCCCCNACTTCGACGCGAACTCGCTTCATCGGGTATGACATCTTTGGCTACTTCACTTACTTCTTTGGTTTCCACAATACCTTTTGTTTATTCTGAGTCTGTCATTTTTCCAAGTGGAAATTTTCCCTCCTATAGTAGTCTGGCCCCCATAATTTTCTCTCTCTCCTCCACTTTGTTGGTCTATGCACCCTCGCTGGTCACACCTTCCCTAAACTTGGGGGACTTGGACCCCTCCCTGCTGACTGACCCTCTTCCCACCACAGACACTCCACCTCCCCTCACTACAGTTAACCCCGCTTTCTTCATTGCTCCCCTCTCCCCAACCCTTCGAGTACCCATTTTACCCTCCTCTCCCCCCTTTGCCCCTGCCTCTCCCTCGACCTCCCTGGACTCCACTTCAGAAGACAACAGGGTACGATACCACCTTAGGAGTAGATCTGTGATCAAAGTGACCCCCCAAGAAAGTGGCACTAATTGGGCCTTCGGTAGGGGATTGGAAACACTCTCTCAAACACACTCTTTGGGTAAAGGTAGAGGCCACAAATCACACCTATATCTGGCACAAGACTGTGCAAGAATTGACCTGGCATCTGGTAGAAAATCATCAATTGAATGGGCGCTTAGAGAAAATCCACCTCTGGATGGAGTTACCTCATGAAAATCCTCTCCTTAAACTGTCGGGGATTGGCGAACCCCATTAAAAAATTGTCCTTACGAAGATAGGTTGACCTCCATCTACTAGATATCTTACTTCTTCAGGAAATGCTCGGGAAAAACGTCACCATAAGAAATACTCTTGAATCCATACTCTCGGGTTGGTCGTTCACAGCAGTTGATGCTCAAGGATGTTCTGGGAGTTTGGCCACTGGGTGGAAACAGAGGAATTGTAAACTGGAAAATGCTTGGGGCTTCTCCTCGGTGATCAGCCTTACGTTCTACTCTACTAACCTGGGTCAGACACTCACTGTCATTAATATATATGGACCACACCAGGATAGGAAACTCTACTGGAACTCCCTAACTGATTGTGAATGGTTCCAAAAAAAAGACTTCATCTTGGCTAGCGACCTAAATTTCTCCTTAGGCACCTCGGAGGTATGGGGCCCTCAAGCCACACCTGATCCCTTATCTGGAATAGTGGGGGTTGGTGGATGTAGAACCACAAAAAATCTCCCCTACCTAGTGCAACAGACGGGTAGGACCGGACAGAGTGGCCAAACATTTGGATAGATTCCTTCTCACAGATGAACTTCTGAATTCGTCTGCACAAGTTTGACAATGGGTAACTTTTGGGTGAGAATATGATCACCATTCTATTTTGTTCAAAATTGGGAACTCTACTAGAAGGTCATCCAGCCCCTTCAAATTCTTTGAGGGTTGGTTAACTGATCCAACCTTCCTGGAACTAGTGAAGGAGAATTGGGTTATTTTTATAGAACCTTCCCAGACCCCTGCAGTTGTTCATTTTGTCAAAAAACTAAAGAGAATCAAGTTAGCAACCAAGCAGTGGGCCAAATAAAAAAAACAAAAGGATGAACAGTCTCTAAAGGAAATAGAACAGAAACTAATCAAACTACAAGATGGGATCGGATGGGGCTACCTTAGTCAGGACACAAAAGAACTCCTCTTTGGACTAGAAAAAATGTGCAGGGTCATTCTGGCCGAGCGAGAAGCACAGTGGAGACTAAAGAGTCGATCCCTTTGGCTTACTTGTAGAGATGAAAACAAAAAATTATTTCAAGCTTTTGCCAAAGGCAGGAAGTTGGCCAACACAATCTGGAGCCTTCAGAATCAGAGAGGGGAGGAAATAACCAAATACAATGAACTAGCCGACCTGGGCATTAACCACTTTAAGACTCTATACAAAGCTTAGGAAGAGACCTCCATAGTAGATATTATAAAAGTGGCACAACTCTTTCCCAGATTCATTGAAGAGGATGCAACTGCACAATTAACAAGCCCTGGACCTAATGGATGACCAATTGAATTCTACCTGGGATGTTTTGATGTACTTCGATCTGACCTTCTGAGGATTATTGAGGAATCGAGGAAAATGGGCCACATACATAGTCCTATCAATGCTACTTTTATAACACTTATACCTAAATCTGATAACCCAACCTCCTTTGAAGACTTTCAACCCATCTCACTCTGCAACTGCCTATACAAGATCATTTCCAAAGTTATTAGCAGAAGACTGAAGGCAATCCTATCAAAACACATATCGGGGGAACAGTTCGGATTCCTTGAAGGAAAACAAATACATGAGGCTATCAATGTAGCACAAGAAGGCCTACACAACATCAAAATAAAGAAGATGAGAGCGACAGTGATTAAGATAGACCTATCCAAATATTTTGATAGGGTCAATTGGATATACATCAGAATGCTTCTAATTCACCTGGGCTTTGGCCTGGATTTTGTCAACTGGATTATGGCTTGCTTAAACTCAATCTCCTTTTCCATTCTACTAAATGGCTCTACCACAGATTTTTTTCAAGCAGGGAGGGGGCTCCGGCAAGGCTGCCCTCTCTCCCCCCTACTATTCCTTCTTGTAGCGGAATGATTAAGCTGCTTTTTATCAAAGGCAAGATTGGGTGGACATTTATCTGGTATCAAAATTTCAATTGGACTTGCTATCACTCACCTAATCTTTGTGGATGACATACTCATCCTTTTTTATGGATCGAAGAGGGATGCAGATCTAATTTCCGAGGGGCTCACACTCTTCAAATAAGCAACTAGAATGCTCATCAATGATAAGAAGTCCAATATACTCTTCTCTCGGCTTGAGAATGAGGATATCTGATACTTTTTAGACCTTTTTCCCTTTCATTCACTGGAACTGGACGAAGGCCTCAAATACCTTGGTTTC
Source organism: Picea mariana (assembly GCA_032191745.1). NCBI lineage: Eukaryota > Viridiplantae > Streptophyta > Pinopsida > Pinales > Pinaceae > Picea > Picea mariana. Next base: position 18,774 of record JASDQU010026425.1, read on the forward strand.
CACTTAAATCCTAATGATTATAGGAAGAATGATTAGTTATGGCTACTGGCAAAACTGGAAAAAGATTAAAAGTTTGGTGCCACAAATGGTTATCAAGGGTTGGTCGACTGGTACTAATTAAGACGGTCCTGGAAGCAATCCCAGTCTACTAGATGTCCCTGTCCTGGATTCCAAAGGGAATACTTGAAAAAGCAAGAAAAATGTGTTTCTCTTATTTGTGGAGGGGGAAATCAGATCACCGAGTCCTTCCCTGGGTACGCTAAGAAAGAATCGCAAAACCAAAGGCTTTGGGAGGATGGGGTCTCAAAAATATCTTTCTCTTTTCAAAATCTCTGGCAGCCAAATCCACCTGGCGTTTAATCACGACAACAAGCCTGTGGACCCAAGTGACACAACAAAAGTACGTGGCACCACTCTCTATAATCAAGTGGATCCGGAGCCCTGGAACTAGAACTATCGTGATCTCTTTAATGTGGAAGGCGGTTCAACGTGCCTTTGAAGTGGTGGGAAATTACTTAGCTTGGCAAGTAGGATCTGGAAACTCCTTCCGTATTGGACGAGATCCCTGGGCAGGCTGCACGAGGGAACACCTATTACCAGACGACATTTGCACAACTCTTGAAAGAACGGTTTTTTCCACCTGGCACAACTTGTCGATCCCACCCACACAATCCTATGGCAACAAGGATGGAAGTCTGGGAGAACCTTGGGACTCAGTTCTCCCCAAACTTTACACTGAGACCAATATCTCACCAAACTAAGGAAGGCAAACATAGACTTAACAGATGGAGCTGATGAAATCATCTAGAATGGAGACCCGCGAGGCACATACACTCCCAAAGCAGGTTATATACTACTTAGTATAACACAGACACAACAAGAGGAAAAATGGTGGTGGAAACGTTTGTGGAAGCTACAATGCCCAACCAAGGGAAAGCTATTGGTATGGTCTATCCTAGAAAAAAAAAATCCCCACCTAGGATATTCTATGGAAGAGACTCTTTCACGGGCGTAGTTGGTGCCCCCTCTATCATTCATAGGAAGAAATGACATATCATCTTTTCATGCGCTGCCCCTTCACTTTCTCAGTCTAGTCGAAAGCCTCGACCTTTTATCTTGATCTCGACAATTGGCACAGAGACACCTTTGAAACAACTCTAAAGAATTGGCTAAAACCAACAACCCCAAATTATTTAAAAGCACTGCCAATACTAATAGCTTGGGGGATCTGGATAGCCAAGAATAATACTATTTTTCGGGATGCACCACAATCTCCACTACGGGTGGCCACTTCTTCCATTAGTATTGCAGAACTTTTAAAATTTAAACACCCCTCGGGACGGGACTTGAAACGAACTCCTAGGGAGGAACAGATCAATAAAGAGAAACCCTGGGCATATTTTGATGGCACGGCCTCGGGTGAACAAATCCACTGTGGGGGGGTGGCTGTATAAACCTTTCAGAACGACACTTCTTCCTCCTTCGAGCTGGGCTGGGGCCTGGAACTAATAACTATGTCGAACTACAAGCCTTAAGACTCCTTCTACAATTCGCAACAGAAAAAGGAGTAACCAATCTACAAGCCTTTGGGGACTCATCAACTGTTATACAGTGGGCTACACAAACACAAATTTGTCACATAACTAGGCTCAGAACCTTACTGGTAGATATACTGAGGATCATTCCTACTTTTGACACTTTCTCTCTCTCTCACATTTACAGGGAAAGGAACGCCTTGGCTGATAGGCTTTCCAAAGAAGCATCACACCTAGCTTTTGGAAACTGCCATATCACAGAACATAATGAGGCTGGCAGTTTTGAGTACCATAGGTTGGTCCAGGAAGAACAAGCATAAATGATATCACAGATGGTAGCCATTTTTTAGTACATAAGTAGGAATACTATGTAGAAAATCAAAATACCTTTTCTAAAACTCATTATTTTTTAATATACAGTCACTGCTGAGGTGGATGCTCAGCCATAATATGTAATATTTTGTATTGAAATTTATACACTGAAGCTTCAAAGAATTGTATGAGATGCTAACGGACAATATATATTCATGCTAGCCACACGAAAAATATATATCTGTGAATGTAATTTTATACCCCCTTAATACAATTACGACTTTTTTCCTTGAAAAAAAACGATTAAATTATTACTTTAGTTTGTAATACAATAAAAAGTATATTTCATGTTTATGATACAGACAAGTATGTAGTCTAAATTTTTAAATTTATATATATATATATATATATATATATATATATATATATATATATATATATATATATATAATTTATTCAATAGATATGAATATATACAAATATAAGTTGTAGTCATATACAAATCTGGGATTTAATTAGACTTTTACTTTAAATTATATAAAATTATTCTCTTAAATCTGCATTTTCACTTGTCTAAAATAAATTAAGTGTTTCAATCTCAATACAATGCCACTATCTAACATATAATGCAACTTCTAATTACTTGTACAAAAAGTGATTTAAAAGGTGTTTATTAAAACTATTATTAAGAAATTATTTTAATAATTAGATAAGATATTTGAAATGATATATATATATATATATATATATATATATATATATATATATATATATATATATATATATATATAATGATTTAGATAAGATATTTGAAATGATTTAACACGTTCACTCACCCTCTTTGCCATAATATTTCCACCATCTTATGAGAAAACATATACGTAACTTTTTAAGTCAATGCCTCATCCTTAAACCACGGCTAGGTTCAAATACTCTAACTTACCAGATGAGACAAAGAGAACACGTTCTACGTAGTTTATCATCCAATCGATGTATTTGGTACAATGAGTTGAATGTTCACCAAAATTTGAGTTAGTTGTCATTCACATCAAGACCGCTTAGTGCTTATCTTCTTTTTTTTGGTTGGGGTTGGGTGATTATAGCTTAAATTGTAAATAAGGGTAAGTTGCTATGGAGTTATTTTCTACCTTTGCAAGTAAGGAAGTACTAACATTAGGATAAGTATTTATCGAGCATGCAAGTGAGTTATTGAAACCAAATCAATTTAAATTGTATGGTGTAATTTTCAAGTATATCATATCTCAAATTCACAACTTCAATATGAGTAAGTATTTTGAGGTCAAATAATTTAAGTAGTGAATATTTGATTATTCTCTCAAAGGAAGGGATTAGCTGTGTAACAATTTATTCTTGATTTTAGCAGTGACAACATATTTATTGACAACACTACTTCCAAAGAAATGTTTCATGTTTTAAATATGGATCCAAATTTGTTTGATATTTGGTGCATGACTCACACTCACAAGGGTAGAAGTTTGACCTAACAAATGGATTGTGAAAGATATAGGTTATGAATATATGATTGGTTCTTCAGTGTATTGTGATGAAACAAAGAAGATGCACAAACTTAGTAAGCCAAAATCATCGAACAAACTAGCAGAGTTCATGGCAATGATTGCAAAGATAAATGATAATAGTTCACTTTGGAATCAAAATCTTAGGCATACAAATTATGATCTATATGAAAATGAGCACCAACAACATGGTTCAAGGGCTTCCTTCCATCCACCTTGCAAGTAGTGTTTGTGAAGGATGAATACTCAAGAAACACCATTGAGAAGCCTTCCCCAAGAACTAACCCCATCTATCTCTCAAACTCTTTCGCTTGTGCATAGTGACATTTGTGGGCTCATGAGAAATCTTTATATCTCCATAAGAAAGTATTTCCTCACATTCATTGATGACTACACAAGTTAAGAGTCTTTTGCCACGAGTAGCTAATTTGGTCCACAAGCCAATGAAACTCAAATTTACCCAATACAAGTTTTCCTTAAAGTGGTTATGATATGAATGTTACAAACAATATTGTTTGATAACTATAAATATCCAATTTAAATAAGATAAAATAGAGAAATCCATAAAGACAAAATAGAATTGACAATAATGAATTTGATGATTGATACAATTACTAGCATTGCTATAAATATTATTCAATGGTCATGAGTATGAATACTTTTGGGGATTTAGTTTATTTATTGTATATTTATAGATGTATTATATTAATTAAGTCCATTACATTTTTTCTATACTCAATCTACTCCAAAAATGTCTTAAGCTATACTATACGATACACTTTAATCCTTAAAAATAATGACATTTTAATCAATGTTTGTAAGCTTTTAGCTCTTGTTTAGCCCTTGGATCATCTCAAATTGTCTTATACAATATGCTCTCATGTTTTTTTTGAGCTTTAGAAGTTTAGGGCTGGGGAAATTTTAGGGTGAAGTTATTGCAATGCCACAACTACTTAAGCAACTTCGAAGTAAAGTCATTCTCTGCTAAGGGTTGGGGAAATCTTTTTATTTCAAATTTTTATAAAAAATATCTTTATATTGACATTTAAATTCAATCGATGATTTTCCAAGTTGAAAATCTATGCTTGATTGCTCATGAAAACTCTTTGGAATCCATGAATCTTGAGTGGTCTTATGGAACCATTAATGGCCCTTTCAAATGATGGCTCCCAAGGGAAATTTCCAGTCTATAAATACACTGATCTTGACAATATTCATAATCGAAGATGACACATGTGGAGAATGAGACTTAGACTATGAAAGTTGGAAAGAAGCATGAATCAAGATCCTTGACATTTCCCTCAAGGAGTCGACAATTCAACAAATTGACTCAATCACGATCCCTTCATGATGGGACACATGGTGACACTAAAGTTTAAATAAATATATATACCATGCAATAACCTAGTTAATGGATTAAGGATGTTTTCTAAGCGACGAAGAAGAATTTAATTTGTGACTTTATCAGGTCAACAAAATGTGTTATATGTTAGAAAGTATAACCACATGTATGGGACTTCATAGGAGTGGGGTTCTTTCCATAGATGTAAATGCACGACTAGCTTAGATATTGGAGGACTTTGGAACTATAACACTTTGACAAATATACCACTTTGGTGCTCGAAATTGTGATGATAACAAGCCCATTAAGATTATCAAAGCAACAATAAATTCAAAAGACTTTTTTATAATAAAACAAACACTCTAATCACAATAGTATGTGATTACAATTTCAATCTTATTGAACATATTAGCATACCCCCAAATCAAGGGAAAGGAAGACCGAAGAAAATACAAGGTGGATATGTTGTAAAAAGGAAGTAGAGTGATTTTTTTTATAGTGTGTTGTGGCCTAGTATGTTCCACTAATGTTTCAGGGTCCAATTATGTTCCATGAATGTTTTGAAGTCCAAATGTTTCATGGATGTACCTTTTGTTTATGGTTTCTAAACTTATCTTAATGAATTTTCTCACTTTTGTTCTTCTTTTTATATCTAGTTATGTGTAAATGAGAGGAAGAAACGCTACAAGAGAACCATTGTGCTATAAGCAAACCTATGCATGTGCAACTTACAACGTTACATTAAAGCTACAATTATGAATTTGCATGTTAATTTTTAAGATGTTATTGGTCCTACCTTCTATTAACGTGTATAGAATAATGTTCAAAACATAGAAGAAGAGACATTGTTGGTCCATCCCTATTGTAGTGAAATGCTCTACATGTTGAGATGTCTGCAATTGGATCAAAACTAACTTTGGATCCAATAACGCACACCCCAACATGTGAAGCATTTAATACTTTGTATCTAGGTGCTTATTGCTTGCCAATAAAAAATCCTTATATGTTAACTACAAGAAAACAATGACACACACTTTCTGTTTGTCAACTACGTTGATATTATTTTGTTAAAGGAAAAAGATATAAACTAGGTTCAAGTCTTTTATATTGAAATAATATTGGATTGTGGATGCCCTGAAACTTAGCGAATGCATTAGAAATTATTTCCATGAAGGAAACTTTGACTCCACAACTATGTTATTCACGTCACAAATTAGACAAAAACACCTTTTATTGACGTGCAAACCTATATCTCTCACAATATCAACTAATGTTTTACGCTACTTTGAATATTTTGTGCTCTCTTATAACAACAATTTGTAATTTCTTCTACAAAATCACACACATGGTTTAGTTATTTTTGCATAATCACATAGAGAAAATGGTGGAATTCATAACATCAAGGTTTCGTATTCCATGGAAATGACATAGACTTTTTCACCTGGAAGCATTGGAGGAAGCGATGATTTTTGGTTTATTATTCTTATTGTTCACAATGATGACTTCTTTATGTAGTGTTAATGTCATAAACGGGGGTTTATCTCCTCTTTAAAGTTTTCCAAGGATGGAAAATTAAAATTCTCCTATCGAGTTGGTGTATCAAAGCTCAGGGGCCTGATAATGGAGATATTGCATACATAAGGGATAGGCTTATCTAAGGGCAGAGGTATGATTGAGAGATACAAACAACAATTTGGGTTAATACATACAAATGGATGGAGTATCATAGCCACTAACTTAGAAAGTGTCTATTGGAAGCCTAGATTAATGGGTAGATTTAGATCCCTTAGTGAATCTCACTCTACTTTGTATTTATGTCATGCACTATTTTGTAGATGCTACAGAGTAGTCAAACAAACTAGCCCCCGATCATAATCTCTTGAGACATAGATGCTCACATCCCTTGAAATGACAAGAAGAACTCTCTCATATAGCTAATTCATAAAACAAATATTGGTTGTTGATGCATTTGAGCCATCTTGGTTGTCAAAATATTCCATTGTACAGGGTTCATCATAGTTTCAATTCAAAGAAATCCTCAAATCTACCAAAAGTCACAATTCTTTCTTTAGAAACAATATTTACAATTCTTTGTGAAATAATATTTGCAATTTAGCTCCACAAGTATCCTGTCTTGACCAAGAGTACACTATGAGTATTTGTACCTTGGAAGATGTTCCATCCCCAGGCATAAGATTTGTTGATTTGGATACCATTTTTTTTTATATTCGAATGCTAAAGAATTATTTAAATAGTTGGATATGGATTCTTTCTTTCTAGGCTCACATTGCATTCATGACCTAACTTATTCCCGAAGAAAATCAATGGTATTTGCATTAGCTATAGACATTGGGTGTTCACTCTGACAAACTATGTGCTTCCACCCAAACACAAGATTATCATAAAATAGCCACAAAATTAGGGATCCCCACAATATTGGAAATGAATGATTCGATCATTTAGACTTCCAATATCTTTGATATATATCCTATCACATGTATAATATTATGTTATCCATGCAAATTCTTTCATATGGTCAATCATGGGTTAGTGAACAAAACTTATGTCATAACGATGGTGTATTTGGATGTACATATTTTTTATTTCTTATCTTAATCACAATATGATAAATGGATATTTGACGAGTTGGAGATGTAGTGGTATGATATATCGAGCGTGTTCATGCATTCCACATGCCCCAACAACTCGCCTGAAAGCACTAGAGGGAAACATAAGGAAAGCACTAGATTGCATATATTTATTCACCAAAACTTTTTTTAAACAAGCTTTTTTTATTGAAGATGATATTATTCACTTAATGTTATCAAAAAAAAATTCGGAGTAGAAAAAAACTTACATATTACTTAGGGTTATTAACCTAGTCTCTATTGATACAATCTCAAGACCATGTAAAATTGAAACAAAACCTAGCCATTTAAAATAATTTGCTAGTAATTCATAAGGAGAGTAACTTTTAGTGTTGCCAAATATCTTTGGATTTTGACTCATTAACTTGTTTATTTACTTTCAAGGAAAACAAGCTCTTAGTTATTAAAAAGTAATTTAAAATCATACTTAAGATTGCTTTTTATCATTAAAAGCTATTATTTATGGGTGAAAAAAATATTTTATTAATATTTAAACACTACTTTTTAAGAATAATTATTATCCTTCCTCTACCTTTCTTAACATTTCTTTGAAAACACCTTCTAACTTCTCATTTTTCAAATGGAATTTTTTCAAAGGTTTATAGGCTTATACATTATTTTATCCATTGACGGGATGTGGGTCTAATGGTTAAGAACATGTGTTTATTTCTATGAGGTCACATGTTTAAATCCAGAGGGGGTAGAGTATGTATACCTCCATAGACTTTAGTTGTGTGAAGAGGATCCTCTATCCCACAAACAAGAAGGTTCATACACCAATTTAGTATTTGACTTGGTCGTAATCTTAAAATTAGATTATTATTATTATAAAATGAAAAAACAATTATATGAAAGAGATGTGTGAATATATAAACTGATTAATGAATTATTACGTCGATAGGCGTCCCCCCTATCAGACTTGCTCGATTAATCATCCTTTTAATTACTAAATTTAATCTGATGGTCAAGATGTTGGCATATTCTTCATCTTACATTCAAATGGATGAATGAGATTTGTGTAGTTAACTCTCTTGCATTTATCAATTCATCCGTTTATCATGTTTACTTTTTCACTTTTACAAAACATGATTAAAAATTTACTAGATCAACTTATCAATTGCCACGAATCATGATTTAGTAAATCCAAACAAAATTACTTCAATTTAACATTTACCCAACATCAATTTACGTGGCATATCCTTACTTATCTCTTCATGTCCGCTAGGTTTGGCCATCTCTCCCATAGATGTATGGATCACTCGATTGGCGTTTCACATGGAATGGATGCACGTGGCAATCTCCCATAGATGTATGGATCACAGGTGTTATTTTCCACTAACGTTTCATATTTACCTAGACTGGATGCGCATGGCAATGGAGATGAAGGACCAGGTGTCCTAAGGTGTTATTTTGGAATTCAGCCATGTCTACTAAACATTTATTGTATCAGCCATGTATCGACCGTTTCACTATTCCAAAAGATGTATCCGTCGTTTCAGCATGCCACGAGAGGCCAGGGAGAGGAGTGGATTAGCCTGTATATTTTGCTTACCTATAGTAACGTTTCAAAGGCATGTTGAAAATTTATTTCTGCACAGATTTTCATGACGTGATAAGAAGAGAAGTGGCAATACATATAGGTGACCATTTATTTCTGCGTAGATTTTCATGATGTGATAATAAGAGAAGTGGAAATACATATAGGTGACCATTTCTTTTTGTTTATCTTATTACATATCAAGAGAGGATACCATTGTTGATTTCTAACACAATTCTTGTGCAGCAACAAAAGACACAGGAGGTTGATTACAAATTTGCGCTGCAAACAAACACATTGAGGTATATTAATATATGTTTTCTATGAATTGGTGTGCGCCTTTTTAATATGAATTGATATGCCCCTGTTTTCTATGTTCAGATTTATATCCGCCAGGAACCGGTTGCATGTAATCGACAGGGTTCGACATTTGTGCCAGGGGTAATCGCCTATTAAATAATGATTAAACACTGATGAAATTCATCCTCACAACAACCCATCTCCTAAATTACATTAATATTTTTAATGTATACCCAAGTTCTGAAGAGATCCTTCTGTGATCGCTGACTGCAATGGTGTTGACATGCGTTGTGAACAGTTTTATGCATCGATTTCTATAGTATTTACAAAATATTTGAGTTGTAATAAATATAATTGAATGTTTGTTTATATGTATTTAATGGTGCATACACTACGTTGTTTCTCCATTAACATAAGGTTGATAGACCTGTATTTAACGAACAAACATGGCAGTTTTGGGAAAATTCAAGCCAAAGCTTACCATGGTGTTGAATGGTTATCCACTGGGTTTGATCAAAGCTTACCATGGTGTTGATTCGGCTTATGTGGTTATCCACTGGGTTTGATCATAACTTACAAACATGCAAATGAAAGGAAGCAAGAGAGAAGGAACCATTCAATTCAGCATATCCGGCTGATCAGAAAAAGGGGGGGAGGAGGTCGCCCTGCGCAAGCTGTTTCCTGAACATGTACAGTGTCTGTATTCATTTCCAATGCATTTAATGCTTCATTAACCATATTAATAATGCTTCCCAGTGACTATATTTATTTTTAATGCTTCTTTTAAGCATATTAATAATGCTTCCGAGTGGCCACATATATATGATATTTTCATCGTAAAGATTGACCGCATCATGGAACCAACGTTGCGTCTGTCAGTGATAATATATTAATCAACATCTGAGTCCTGAGTYCYGACTCCCGACAAACACAAGGTTGCAAGTTGCGTGGATGTTTTGTTCTTTTCTTCTTTCAAACATTTTAAAATAATGTAATGATATGATGAAGCAATAATATTAGACTGAATTAAAGGTGGAGGTGGCGGGCAGATATCCTGTGCATTTATTATAGATAACTTCTATTCAAAATTATGAAAACACAAAATTCAAAATTATGAAAACATTATGAGTCTCCTCCGTCGTCCTTTTCATTGAAAATATGGTTCTTGAATTTCATACTTCACCCTTTGGAAAACATCGGTCATGGTTTATGGTTCACATATGTTATAGTTTGCTTTGAAAATATTATGATTTCATATTATGATGTCTCGTAAGTTAATTTTTATTATTTTATAATTTGATATTATGATTTCTCGTAATATTAATGGCGCCAATAGGAGAGATTAGGCTCATAATGATTTTTATTAGTAATTGAAATGGAGAGATTAAGCTCACATTTACCTAACTTTTCATACAAAATTTAGATAATAATGAAAAATTATTAATTTATGTTAGGGTTAAGTTTATTAATATTATTAATAATAATTTATTAATCACAATATTAATATATAATAATATTTTTTTTAAATTTATTAATAAAATATTATTAATATTTTATTAATATTAATGTGATTGTCATAACTATATTCATTAATAATCTTATTAATAAAATATTATTAATACTTTAATGTTATTATATAT
>JASDQU010026427.1:25335-37299 GCA_032191745.1 Picea mariana
AACCCCCCCCCTCCGGAATCCTGCCAAAACACTGCCCAATACCACTTAACCCTCACTTACACATGTCTTCCACTCACGCTCCCTGTCACTTATATGCATTTACTCTCCCTCCCACCTTTTGAAATTTTTTTCCCTCTCCTCTTACATGTCACCTCCACTCCATACTTCACTCCACTCTCTAGTCTGCCACATCACCTCTCTGACTTCTCCCCCTACACATCCATAGTCTGCTACCTATCCCCTCATTCACTACATGGAATTTTATGCCTATCCCTATCACTTACAAACCTTCATATACTCATACCATCTCCACTGGACACTTTCCCCCACGTCATCCTATACGTAATCACCGTCCTCCTCTCAAAACCAGTTTTAACCAGTCATCTTCCAAGACGGATTTTGGGAAAACCGTGGATCATTTTGAAAAACCGAAAGAGGTCTTTCTCCGTAACGGGCTGAAATAAAATAACCTCTCTCATATTTTCACAGGTGCCATGAATTAGGAGAATCGAGAGTATATTTAAGCCCTATTTTTTAGGATTCTAGATTTTCTTGTTTGACACATATTTTTCAAACGTGGATCCCAATCAGATGGAGATGAATTTCAAAAATAAGAGAGACATTTTTTCTAAGAACAAGATGATATACAAAAACCTCCCCCATATTTTACACAGCTATCTCAGATTGGGAGAATCGAAGACTTCCTTGGACCCTATGTTTTCAAAAATGTGGGAGGCGAATTATTCAAAGGGACAGATTGCAATGAAATCAGAGGACATGGATACACCTAGTTGTTGAAGATCCACAGTCAATCCATATTTTGATGTGGTTGGAAGCAATTACTGACAACCCAGCAAATGGATAGATCATTAACCAATCAGTGCTAGAAACCCTAAACAAATCTTAACAGTCTTGAATTGTTGTAATAAAAAATATTATTAGTTTAAATCTTCCTAGAATAAATCTTGGTCATTTATGACAAGATCATTATAAATAAGTTTATAAATACTTCTTGTTTTTAAGTATCAGGGGTTGGGACCTGTTACTAGGATAGGACCAATATTGTAAAGCAGTTAATAGAGTGCCCTTTAATCAAATTTCAGTAATACAAGACAAGATTTTCAGGATTCATGTGGCATATCTATTTGGTGAAGTGTCTCTTTTGTAATATGTTTTCCCTGTTACATATTGTTTTCTTTTTGAATTATTCAATAGAAGATTAAGAGCATAATTTTTTTAAAAGTACACTTTGTTTCTAGATTTTGGATAATTTCTATGTTTTCTACTAGAGGGTTAGTTCCAAAATTCTTAATTTCTTTGCTACAATCCTCTTTCCTCACCTTTTATTTCCCATCACTCAAAAATCTCAAGAATCCAACAAAGGTGCCTATCCTGCCCTGTAATTTTTCCTGTAGAACCTTCCTTGATTGAATTAGGCTTCTTTGACTCCATTTCCCAATGGCCTTCCCTTCCTGTTCTAGCCAACCAATTTAAAAACCAAACACTATACTTTCATAACTAGCCTAAAATTCCCAGCAAATAAAGATAAATCATATAGAGAGATCCCTCTCTTAGTCTTGGAGGGCTAGATCCTCGAATCCAAAGTAGTTTTGTATTTGCCTCTGCTCATTTCTTCTCCAGCCTGAGAAATTATAGAGCGTTAACACATGTGAGTGCATGAGGAAATTCATTGGCATGTTTCCAAAAATATCCACCTTGACAACAATTTACATGATATATCATGCCCTTAATTAATTCATCATATTTTCTGCAAGCCAAGAGAAGCCAAACACCACCGTAGCTTTTCTAACAAAACTGGTTTCGTAAACATGTCTGCAGAATTCACTTTTGTATGGACCTTTTCTAGATCCACTCCACCTTCATCAACAACCTCTCTTACAAAATGGTACCTAACATAAATATGTTTCATCTTACTGTGATAAGATGGATTTCTATCCAAACGAATATCACTTTGACTATCACAAAATACTTTCACCTTGTTCTGCTTCCTTCCAAACTCACCCAACAAACCCTGTAACCAAATTGCCCCCTTCCATGCATGTGAAGAAACCATATATTCTTCCTCAGTAGTGGATAAAGAAACTACATTTTGAAGCTTTAACATACAACCAATAGGTCCTCCTGCAAGAGTAAGGACATATCCTGAAGTGGATCTCCTTTTGTCCAAGTCACCTGCAAAATATGAATCTACATAACCGCAAATTGAATCTTTGAAACCATCATAGGTGATAGAATAACTGCTTGTGCCTCTAAGATATCGAAGCACCCATTTCACTACATACCAATGCTCTTTTCTTGGATTTTCCATATATCGAATGACAACACCAAATGCATGTGAAATATCTAGTCTAGTACTCACCATCGCATACATCAAACTTCCCACTGCATTAGCATATGCTACATGAGACATATAATCCTTTTCTTCGTCATTACTAAAAAATATACCTGAAGAAAGCTTGAAATGGGAAGCCAAAGGGATATGTACAGGTTTTACATTATTCATACTGAATCTCATAAATATTTTATCCACATACTTATGTTATGATAACCACAACTTACCATTTTTCTTGTCTCTGTGTATCTCCATGCCTAAGATTTGTTGTGTTGCTCCTATATCCTTTATATCAAACACCCTAGACAACCGAGCCTTTAACCTATTTATTTTGACCATGAGTTTCCTTGCCACAAGCATATTGTCAACATATAACACTAAAATAATGAAGATGTTGTTTTCCAACTTTTTAAAGTAAACACAATGATCATATTCACTTCTTGTAAAATTTAGGCTCACCATGAAGGAATCAAACTTCTTGTACCATTTCTTGGGAGACTGTCTCAGGCCATACAATGACTTCTTAAGTTTGAAAACAAACCTCTTATTGCAATCCTGAACAAACTCTTCTGGTTGTTCTATGTATATATCCTCATCTAAATATCCATGTAGAAACGTTGTTTTAACATCTAGTTGCTCTAACTCAAGGTCAATTAAATAAACTAGTGCTAACACAATACAATCTAAAACAAGCTTCACAACTGGTGAAAATATCTCATGAAAATCAATACCTTCCTTTTGAGAATACCCTTTTTCTACCAATATCTATTTATACCTTTCGAATTTATCATCAACACCCTTTTTCAGTTTTTAGACCCACTTTCATCTGACAACCTTCCTATCCTTTGGAAGTTCTACCAAGTCCCATGTTTTATTCCTCTCTAAGGCATTCATTTCTTCTTTCATAGCTTTCTTCCATTGAGCACTTTCAGATACCTTAATTACTTCCTGAAAACAACAAGGTTCTCCATCAATAGAAACCAAAGCCACAGATGAAACATAATCATCATACCTTGTAGGAGGATTCCTGACCCATAAATATATCCTTAGAGATGGTTGAAGCATATCCTCAATTTCCTGGATATTTTCTGCATCTTCATCTTCTTCTTCTAGAACTTTTTCCTGCTCCTCCCTTTTTGTAGATGGCTAAGTTTCCAATTGAATTTGTTGAACTTGCGGTACCTGTTATTGTTTCACTTCAACATCTACCAGTTATGATTTTAACAGTGAGGATTCATCAAATACTACATATCTGCTTATGATGAGTTTGTGGGCAATAGGATACACTTTATGTAAACATGTAAACAAAACTGGTTTTGTAAACATGTATGTAGAATACACTTTTGTATGGACCTTTTCCAGAGCCACTCCACCTTCATCAACAACCTATCTTACAAAATGGTACTTAACATAAATATGTTCGTCTTACTGTGATAAGTTGGATTTTTATCCAAATGAATAACACTTTGACTATCGCAAAATACTTTCACCTTGTCTTGCATCCTTCCAAACTCACCCAACAAACCCTGTAACCAAATTGTCTCCTTGCATGCTTGTGAAGAATCCATATACTTTGCCTCAGTAGTGGATAAAGTGACTACATTTTGAAGCTTTGAAATCCAACTAACAGGTCCTCCTATAAGAGTAAAGACATATCCTGAAGTGGATCTTCTTTTGTCCAAGTCACCTGCAAAATTTGAATCTACATAACCATAAACGGAATCTCTAGAACCATCATAGGTGATAGAATAACTGCTTGTGCCTCTACGATATCGAAGAACCCATTTGATTGCTTCCCAATGCTCTTTTCCTGGATTTTCCATGTATCGACTGACAACACCAACTAAAATGTGAAATATCTGGTCTATTACTCACCATTGCACACATCAAACTTCACACTGCATTAGAATATGGTACACGAGACATATAAACATTTTCTTTGTCATTACTAGGACATAAACCTGAAGAAATATTGAAATGGGAAGTCAAAGGGATCTGTACAAGTTTCACATTATTCATATCAAATCTCATAAGTATTTTCTCCACATATTTTTGTTGTGATAACCACAACTTACCATTTTTTTTGTCTCTATGTCTCTCAATGCCTAAGATTTGTTTTGCTACTCCGAGATCCTTCATATCGAATTCCCTAGCCAACTGAGCCTTTAACCTGTTGATTCTGGCCATCCTTTTTATTGCCACAATCATATCATCAACATATAACACCAAAATAATGAACATGCCATTTTCCAACTTTTTAAAGTAAACACAATGATCATATTCACTTCTTGTAAAATTTAGGCTCACCATGAAGGAATCAAACTTCTTGTACCATTGCCTGGGAGACTGTCTCGGACCATACAATGACTTATTGAGTTTGCAAGAAAACCTCTTATTGTGATCCTAAACAAACCCTTATGTTTGTTCCATATATATATCATCATCTAAATATCCAAGTAGAAACATTGTTTTAGCATCTAGCTGCTCTAAATCAAGGTCAAGTAAAGAAACTAGTGCTAAAAAAATACGAATTGAAACAAGCTTCACAACTAGTGAAAAGATCTCATGAAAATCGATACCCTGCTTTTGAGAATACCCTTTTTCTACCAGTCTTTCTTTATACCTTTCGAATTTATCATCAACACCCTTTTTCAGTTTGTATACCCACTTGCAGCCAACAACCTTCCTGTCCTTTGGAAGCTCTACCAGGTCCCATGTTTTATTCCTCTCTAAGGCATTCATTTTTTGTTTCATAACTTTCTTCCATTGAGCACTTTCAGATACATTAATTTCTTCCTGAAAAAAACTAGGTTCTCCATCAATAGAAACCAAAGCCACAGATGAAACATAATCATGATACCTTGTAGGAGGATTCATGACCCGTGAATATCTCCTTAGTGATGGTTGAGGCATATCCTCGGTTTCCTGGATATTTTTTGCATCTTCATCTTCTTCTTCTGGAACTTCTTCATGCTCCTCCCTTTCTGAAGATGGTTGAGTTTGCAACTGAATTTGTTGAACCTGCAGTACATGTTCTTGTTTCACTTCAACATCTACTAGTTTTAATTTTAAGAGTGAGGATTCATCAAATACTACATCTCTTCTTATGATGAGTTATTCGGTAGTAGGATCCCACAATCTGTACCCCTTAACTCCATCACCATAACCAGCAAAGACATATTTCTTTGATATAGGATCTAACTTAGAACACTGATATTTAGAAATAAGAGCATAAGCATCACAACCTAATATTCTCAGATTTGAAAAATCACATGAATGACCTGTCCATAGCTCTTCTGGAATCTTACATTTTATTGCAGTTGATGGTGACCAATTTATCGGATAACATGTTTTAAAAACTGCTTCTGCCCACAATCCTTGTTGCATCTTAGAATTACTGACCATGTTCCTTTCTCTCTCTAGAAGAGTCTTGTTCATGCGTTCAACAACACCATTCTGTTGAGGAGTATAAAATGTGGTCTGATGTCTTTCGATCCTAGCTTCCTTACAATATTTCTCAAATTCCACATATGTGAACTCACCTCCATTATCTTCCCTTAAAAACTTGATTGAATTGCCAGTTCTCTTTTTAACCAAAGCTCTAAATTTCTTAAAAGTATTAAATACATCAGTTTTTCTTTTAAGTTAATAGACCCAAACCTTTCTAGAGTAATCATGATCCGAATTATTTTTGGCACGAAATGAGAGTGGAGATACAATAAATAAATGCACAGAGATATCGCAGATATTCAATAATATAAAAAAAAATGTATAAGAGATGCAACCATAAACACAGATATACAGTAATACACGATTTCTATTAATGAAAGAAATATACAGAGACTGTAAAAATACAGAGTGAAAGACTCGCTAGAATGGTGGCAACTTATCTCTGAGAAGAGATGTGACAGCTACTCGCATTCACAAGAAGATCATCATTACAATGAGGCTCTAAGGGCCTTTTTAACATAAGGAAAATCCAAAACCCTAACCTTGGAAGATGAAAAGACAAAAGGTTTGTAGGCCTCGATGGGGGTAGTTGATACGTTAGCTTCCCAGGGGTGTAACTTTGGCAAACGATCTCTGTTTGGGGCGCACAATAGCTTGTTGGAAATATATATCCAAGAACTACAACTTTTAGGTGAGAAACATTGATCTACGATCCATGTTGCTCCCCATTTTCTCAAAAACCATCATTTAGGGCCTCAAAATGGCCCCGGAAGTTAAAACCTGCTAAAAATAGCAAATTACCAAAATTGCTAGAAAATTGTTTTGAGCCAGTTGGAAAAGGTGGGTGGCCATCGATATCCACCTGGCTCAATCCTCCCTCCTTAGAAAGCAATGGTCTCAATTGCATTGAGTGCCCGGGGGAGTGGAAAAAGAATTTATTGAATCTGAATCTTGGTGAGCTACTTGCCTTGTTGGAGACATCGCACTGCTCAGTTTGTGGAAGTCTGTCACGAACCTATTGAGGTTGAGGTTGTTCAACAAGTTGAGCTACATGAGAGGAAAATCTGCATAAGGAATCTTTGTGCTTTGTTGCAACCTTGTCGACCTGCTTCTGTTGGATAGAAGGTGCATGGGGCGAGGTTGTAGTGGTTGCAGTGTCCTTCTATTCCCCTTTTGATCAAATTGTGAAGAAGCTGAATTTTGCAGTATGAGATACTACCTTGCGACACTTTTTAGGTGGATCAATAGTTGGAACTACCTCTAGTATTCTGTAGAGATGACCCCCCAAAGTAAAAATGACACTACGGGGTTGAGACTCATAAATAGCATGGCGTCTCCACATATATGGTTGGCCCAATAGAACATCACAGACATCCAGTGGGGAAATATCACATAATACCTCATCCTTGAAAGGTTGGATGTTGTATGACAATCGACACTGTTGGCTGACACAGAGATCTTGTCCTTGGTGAAGCCACCTAATGTTGTATGCCTGCGGGTGTGGTGTTGTTGACAATCCCAACTATTTGATGACCGCTGCTGAGATGAGGTTCTTCTGGCTTATGCTATCAACAATAAAATGTAGTGGGCTCGCCTTCACCCACATCTATGAATGAAAAAGGCACTCCCCCTCTTCAGGATCTGTTGGTTCTTCTGGTTGAATTGCTGCAGTCACGACAATAGCAGTGGCGTTTGTGTCAATGATCTGTCCTTTACCAGTATTTTTAGAATCAGATTCTAGATCAGGGTTCAGCTCCTTGTCTTTGATCTCGGCCACCAATTACTGTTTTGAGTGAAATTCATCGGTGTTGTGCTAGGGGCTTTTGTGGAAATCACACCATTTTCTGGTGTCCTTTGTCTTTCTGTGACCCTTCTTTTGTTATGGCTTGGATTGGTTTTCGGGAGACTGTTTGTCAGGATTTTGTTTGTCATACTTTGGTTGTTGCGGATTCATAGACCCGAACTCTCATTTGTTCTGGTGCTTAAATTTCTGCTCGATTTTAACAAAATAACGATACGCAGAACCGAGTGATGATATGTCCAGAAAATCCATTTCATTTTGTATGTATCTGTGTATAACCCCACGGTATTTTAGAACCAAATGTCTTTCAGAGTCCTTGATACCCAACTTGGAGCGCAAGGTATGGAAGGTATTGGTGAACTCTGGAACTGCTTCGCCCCTCTCTTGCCGCAATGTGTTCCATCTCATGTTACTGTCCTCATAGTTGCCAACAGGGTAATACTGTTCCTTTACTGCATCCACAAAAAAATCCCAGGTGTGCTCGGCCCCATATATTCCATAATCCTCTATGGAACTCTGCTCCTAGTAAGTTTCCCACCAATGTTTGACATGGGGGAGAGCTTTAAGGAGTGTGAAGGTGATCTTTTCTTTGTTGGAAAAATTGTGAACAGAGAAATAACCTTCTAGCATATTTAACCATTTGTCTAGGGATTCTGCATCTATCTATCCTTCAAATACAGGAATATCAAAATGAAAATGTACCTTGAAAGGCAAGGTGCCTCCAAAGTGGCCGCTTGATGAAGATGTGCCTGTTACTATCAGCAGGCATTGAAGGATGTGGGTAAAATTCTCCATCATTTCATCCCTCTGTCGCATCAGAGCTTGCTCAAGCAACAGATTGATAGAATCGTCTGCTCTGTTGTTTTTATTTGCTTCCGCCATTGAGGGTTTCTTGGGTGTGTGAGAGCGATTTTCCTCAAGAGAGACAAGCTTAAGACCCAACTTACTATACTCAGACATCATCGGGGACATGCACTGAAAATGATCAAGAGCAGCCTCCTCTGATACCACTGATCCGGATTATTTTCGGCACGAAATGAGAGCGGAGATACAATAAAGAAATGCAAAGATATATCACAGATATTCAATAATATAACAGAAATGTATCAGAGATGCAACCATAAACACATATATACAGTAATGCACAATTTCTATTAATGAAAGAAATGTACAGAGATTGTAAAAATACAGAGTGAAAGACTTTCTAGAATGGTGGCAGCTTATCTCTGAGAAGAGATGTGATGGCTACTCACATTCGCAAGAATATGATCATTACAATGAGGCTCTAACAGCCTTTTTAACATAAGGAAAATACAAAACCCTAACCCCGGAAGATGAAAATCCAAAAATTTTGCGGGCCCCGACGGGGGTAGTTGATATGTCAACTTCCCAGGGGCATAACTTTGGCATACAATCTTTGTTTGGGGCGCACGATAGCTCGTTGGAAAGATCTATCCGAGAACTACAACTTTTTGGGTGAGCAACATGATCTATGATCCTTGCTTCTCCCTGTTTTATCAAAAACCATCGTTTAGGGCCTCAAAATGGCCCCGAAAGTTAAAACCTGCTAAAAATAGTAAATTACCAAAATTGCCAGAAAACTATTTTGAGACAGTTGGAAAAGGTGGGTGGCCACTAATATCCACCTGGATCAAATCATCTATAAATTTCACAAAATATGATGATCCTCCAAAAGAAACTGCAGGGGATGGTCCCCAAACATTTGAATGAATGTAATCAAGGATACTTTTTCTTATATGCCTTCCTGTTTTAAAAAATTTTCTACACTGTTTTCCAAAAACAAAATACTTGCAGAAATTCAAATTCAGAAACTTCAAACTTGGAAGTGACTTGCGATCAACCAGTACATTAAGCCCTTTCTCAGATGCTACCACTATTTGATTTACTTTCTTCATTCCTTCAAGTTGATAAAGGTTCTTGATCCTCTTTTCCTTCATGACTACTATGATTCCTTTGGACACCTTTAGTAATCCACCTTGAGTTGTACACCTGTAACCAACATAATCTAGAACTCCCAAAGATATCAAGTTCTTTCTCATTTCGGGTACATGCCTTACATATGTTAATATTCTTACATAACCATCATGAATTTTAATCCGAATGCTACCAACTCCAACAATTTTACAAGAAAAATCATTTCCCATAAAAACAACACCGTCATCAATAGATTGGTAAGTTGAGAACCAATTTCTATGAAGACACATGTGGATGGATACACTAGAATATAACAACCAATGCTGATGTTGATGTGAAACATCACAAGTAGAAAATAGCTCATCAACCATACCTGAACTAGAACCTGAACTTGTTTCTGCTAAATTAGCTTCCTTTGCTTATTTTGTGGAGTCATCTTTGGATGCATTCTGTCTTTTCCCACAATCCTTCTTGAGATGTTCATATTTTCCACAGAACCAACATTTCTACTTACTCTTCATTCCTTTTGACTTAGACCTTGATGTACGCCTATGATTTTTCCCTCTTTCTGTAGATTGACCTCTGACCACCATTGCTTCTGTTATTGAGGTTTCTTTACTGGATATTTTCCTCATCTCCTGAGACAACAAATCTCCCACAATAGTTTCATAATCAATGGCATTTGTTGTGCTAAACCACATAGTTGTGACCAGATGATCCCAAGACTCAGGCCACAAACACAGTAGCATAATCGCCTTGTCCTCATCTTCATATGTTACATCCATACTAGATAATTGACAAATTAGAGTATTGAAAACATTCAAGTGATCAGTAATTTTTGTACCTTCTTTCATACGTAAGTTGTACAACTACCTCTTCAAGAAGATTATGTTCGTCAATTTCTTTGTAATATACATAATCTCCATTTTTCTCCGCAAATCTGTTGTTGTCTTCTCTTAAGCGATGTTAAACTACACTTCATCTGCCAAACACAAATGAATAGTACTGAGGGCTGTTGCAGCCAGATCTTCCTAGTCCTTGTCTATCATGCTTGACAACTTCTTTGTCTTTCCAGCCAATGCCTTTTTCAATCCTTGTTGCACAAGCAGATCCTGCATCTTGAGTTTCCATAGCGCAAATCTATTCTTTTCGTTGAATTTCTCCACCTCAAACTTGTAACTCTGCACTTTTGCCATTAGCAGAAAAAATCCAAAACCACTGCTTATAAAGCTAAGCCTTCTTAAACGTGGAAGAATAATGGTATAAACACCAAAAAGTTTAATAAAAAAAAAAAATTAAACAATATTTTGTACCTAAAAAAAAAATCTTTTTACTAACCTCACTTTTTATATAAACAAAAGTTCACCTTTTAAACATCCACCCACTTGAATTGTTCATACTTTAAAAATTCACTTTTGAAAGCTCACAACCATGTCATCATAATAAGACAAGAACCATCGAATTTTTTTTCCATTGAATTTGTATATATCATCTTTCTTGTGAGTGTGGAAGGGGAGCACAAGTTTGAGAGATTAGCTCTCCTTGAGTGTGGAACGGGGAGCGCCGATTTTCTAGCACTCTATGGTGCACAAACCTTGTGCACCAATTCTGGGAAAATCACAATTTCTTATGTTTGAGAGCATTGACGCGTCTCTAAAAATGCCTAGGGAGAGTTAATGACATGATACTCACTCAATCATGCCTTCTTGTGCTCGTAGGAGACTTGCACACAATTCTCCTTGGCTTAACTGTGACACCTACTCAACCTTCTCTCATACCACTTGTTGGGAAGTGGAAGAAAAACAAAGCATCAACAAGCAAGATTAAACACGCATAAAACCAAGAACAACAATCACACATTTGACACAATGAATTATGTGGAAACCCAATGCAAGAAAAAACCACGGGAAATGATATTCGGTATTCTTATTATTCAAGGGATAGTTACAATAGCCAATCTCAGGCATACAATCATCCTCTCCTAACACACACTCTGGTCTCTACACACCTTGCACTCCACATCAAACTATCACCTCTATGGGTATGATCGTATATATAAAATCTATCACTCAGTTACACAAACTGATCATGAATAGATCACATAGTTACACAAAAAGTTCATAAATAGATTACACAGTTTACAATGAGTGCATGTATGCACATTCCTGATTTAGCTAAAATGCATGTGCATGTTGTTATAACCCTATATTTCATAGGATCAGAGTGTGACTGAGATTTCTTCCTTTAGAGATGTTATGTGGTAAATGATATTCCATCCTGCAAATAATTTCCAAAAGGAAGAAGGGGAAAGAAAACATCAGCAGGGTCAACACAGTCGAAATACCCCTTGATTGAATAAATTTGGGTATTTAACATAAGAAAACGATTTTATAAGGTGAAATTGGCAAAAGAAGGCTTAGTGCTT
>JASDQU010026428.1:0-27184 GCA_032191745.1 Picea mariana
TACCCCTTAATTGGGGCATATTATATTAGTAATGTTATTTTATTTATGTCGACTTTAGGCCATTAGTTGTAATTATACATCCTAGTCTCCTATATATATACCAAGGAGACATTTTTATTTTGAATCATCTTGTACTTGAACATTTAAGTGGGGTAAAAGGAGTTTTCCCCCTCGAAGATGCTTATTATCTGAAATTATCTCTTTTTCAAGGCATTGAGTACTTTTTCTGAGGTTTTTCTATGCTATATTGATGTTTGGTTTGTAACATTAAACCCCAGTTTAGATGCTAGTTCTTCCATCATTTCATTTTGAAGGTGACTTTCATGATCATTGACTATCTCACTTAGGATTCTCAACCTGGCTATAATTTGATTGAATACGAAGAAGGTGAAAATCTTCCCGTCGAATTTAATTGTAGGCATGGCCTCGACCCACTTAGTAAAGTAGTCTACATCGATGATAATGTGTCGATGCCCCCAATATGATGTTGGGTTACAATCCACAAATTCAACACCACACTTGGTGAAGGGACCGACAGTGATGAATGGATGGAGAGGGGATGGGTTCGAGCTCATTTTTCGAGTGAACACCTAGCAGAGGTGACACTTATTAACCACTTTGATGCAATCTTTAAAGATAGATGGCCAAAACTAACCAGCTCACAAAATTTTCTATGTTGTCGTAAGCCTGGATAGATGACCACCACAAGCCCCAAGGTGGAAATTGTTTATAACACACTTGTCTTCTTCATGATTTAAACAACAACACATGATATTTTTTACTCATCGATGAGCCAAAGTGTCGTAGATGATAAGGTATATCTTAGCTTGGTATCATATACATCGTCAGACATCTCGCAAGAGATGTTGAGCGAACTTCAAAGTTTGAGTATAGATAACAATGTCTCCATACCAGGGGTCTGACGATGAGAAAAGGAAAATGTGTTCATCTGTAAATAAATCAACATGAATAACATCCCCGTCTGATTGAGGGAAATCGGATATTAACTCTACAAAAACTAGTGATTTTTTGGACTTCCCAGAAGCGAAATTGAGATTGAACTCTTGTAGGATGACAATCCATTTATTGTACTTTCCCCCTATGATACTCCTAGTGAGGACGTATTGAAATGGATTTACATCAACAACCACAAAATTTTTGCAAAGCAATATATAATGTCGTAACTGTTGGACTGCATGAACGACATCCAAAGCTAGCTTTTCAACATGAGAATATTTGAGTTGGCCGACTAAGTTTTGAATGAGATAGTAAATGGCGTGCTCATGGAACTCATCATCCTCCTGAACCAACACCATAACAATTGTCTCTTCAGAAGAGGAGACATCAAGAAATTAATATCTATTGTAGTCAGGTGACTTCAGCAGAGGTGTCAATACCAAGGATTTCTTCAAAGCATCAAAGGACTCCTGGGCTCTCTCATCCTAGATAAAAGGAGTGTCCTTCTTCAAGAGATGCATGAAACCCTTAGTAATATTGGCATAGTTCACTATAAACTGATGTAAAAAGTTAGGTTTCCCCTGTAAACCTTGCAGTTGGTGAATAATGCATGGGGGAGGAATTCGAAGTATTACCTCAACCTTTAATGGATCTACCATGATCCCAGTCTCCAAGACTAAAAATCCTAGAAGACAACCTGACCTAATGCAAAATATGAATTTATGAGGGTTGAACCAGATGTGATAATGGTGACATATTTCAAATACTAGTTGAAGGTGCTTAGGATGATCCACTCTCTTATGGGAGTGAGGAGCAAGATAGTCAAGATAGGCTTCAACTATATTCTTGAGATCGTGAAATGAGAAAGTCATAGGTTGCAAAGTTACTTCGGCGTTTAGAAGGCTGAAAGGAATCTTCCGGTATACGAAATTACCACAAGGGAAAATAAATTTCATCTTATGTTGGTCCTCGGGTTTAATCTGAATTTGGTTATACCCTTAAAATCCATCCATGAAAGAAAAAAATTTGCTTCTCGCACACTCGTCAAGAATATGATCGATGAAATATGTCGGGAAGTTGTCTTTAGAACAGGCTTTGTTTAGGTCACAAAAATCCATGTATACACGGGTGGTTCCTTGCTTTTTATTCACAAGAACGTGATTGGATGCCCATTCAGTCAAGGGATTCGAGTAGATAAAGCCAACCTTAAGTATTTTTTATACCTGTACCTTAATAGTTGAGGCCTTCCAAGGATTGATATATCTAAGACGTTGTCAAATAGGATTAGCATTCGGGTAAGTTTTAATCTCATGTTCGACAATTTGGGGGTCGATTCCTGACACCTCTTCATATGACCAAGCTCCCTTTGCGACCCCATTCTTCAGAACTTTCACGAGTTGCTTACTCCCCTTTTCCCGATTTCTGAATAAGCGAATTATTCAGGACCAAATCTACGGTCCACGTTCTTATCGTGATCAACGACTATGATCAACTCACAAGTTTGGAATGCACGAGTCCTCTCTCCTCCCAAATTTTTCCTTCTAGACTCACGAATCAATGAAGTGTTGATCCCAACTCCATGTGTCCTATCTCAATGGACGACTAGGATTGCTTTGGCTCCCAACTCTTCGTGTACTCTCTCCTTGAATTTTATCGAAGGGTTTGTTGATGGGTCTTAAATCCCTTTGATTCAACAATATGAACCAAACTCACCACCAAGGCCTAATTAGATTCTGCAACATTTGAGATGGAATGGTTCTCCAGATCTTGCGATTTGGCCAATTTATCGATGGACTTTGTGATTTCTTGTGAAGGTTCTCCCTTCAGGTAGGACTGTTCTTTTCTGTATTTTATATTGAGTGGGGCTAGTTTGAGAGATGCAATATAGCATAAGCCAACTTGACAAGTAACCGGATTGAATTTCAACTACTGGGAAGAGGATGAGCTTTGGATAACTCGCTGCTCAAACATGCAAACAGTAATTCTATACCAAAGGGCATAGTAATAATACATTAACCAAATGAGAATCCAAATACTTCCTGAGAATGTAACTAACAGAAAGAAAAACACACATGTAAACAATACCATGGCAAGCAAAATAATTCATCTACCATAACATTCATTACATAACAACACAACGATTTATCTTCATCATTAAAGAAAAGAACTTAAAAGCATTGCACCAGATAACTTGACAACAAAATCAATTGCTCTTACTCATTTACTGCATCATTCTTGGAACAGGATAGAAAGTGATTCTTCTCCAACTCCAATCACATACATCTGATGAAAATATCTTGTCTTTGGTCCAGAAGGACTTCTCAATTCATAGCAATCTCAAAATAATTATCAACAAACCAAAAAAGAAATAGTTCTTACAACAACCATCGACCTCTTGTTAATTGGTCGAAGTCTCTATTTATAACATAAAATTCAATTGTAATTAACAGCTAAATACAATTCAGGCCAAACAAAAATTGCCACGTGGTGTGGTCATCCAATAGTTTATTTAACAGTCTATATTGGATGTCTCTTGAAAAGGGTGACTTCTTTCATATTCGGACCAACTAATAAGCAATTCTTCACAGGTTTGAGACGATGGGAATCTATGTTGTTCCATTGCAGTTGCATATACTCTTCTGATATCCATTGCATGCATTTGGTACTTTGCCAAACTGGCATTCAACTGTTGCAGTAAGGTCCGAGCTCTGATTGGGCATTCCACGAATTGTTGCACTTGCCCTGGCTTTACATAGGCTATCCTTTCACATTCTTCGACCTATAGCAAGTCTCTTTCGGTATGTATCTCAAACATGTCGCTTGAGTCGATAAACTGATCGGGAGCATCACTCTCAGAGAACCCAGGATCATTCATTGCACCGATGATTCAGCTTCAGTGTTCTTTTCTAATCCTTTGGAAAAGCCATAGGATGAACTTTGTTCAGTAATTGGGGAGGTTTATTTCCTGCAATTAAGACGGAAAAAGTTTAGCGATTTCAAAGCAATTTGTGATAATATGTAAATAAATTGAAAAGACTAATACATACCTGTGTAGCCCGATAGTTTTAGTCATTTAATACTTACATGATCTGAGTCGCTCATTCGAATGACTTGTGATAACCTGGCCAAAGCCATCGCTCCTTTGGTTGAATGAAATTATGTTAGTGTATCATGAGGTGGCAAATCAAGTACAACATCATGGACGTTTTTTTTAAATAGTCATATTAATTATTCGACCTTTGGTGCCCAAAAGAGACGTCAAAGGCAAGCGTGCACGTGTATACTCCCAAACGGTCGAACAACATAAAATGAAATCCATTAAATGCTTCCATAATACATATTATCAAGCATGTAAAACATCATTAGTTGAATAACAGAGGTCTGGGGAAAGGTCAAGAGGATTGTACCAGAAGTTACCTGTAACTTCGTTCGGCGGCGTTTACATGCTTTGGATTACGTCTGCTGAATAGTTGTGCTGCATTGAGTCTTCAATCACCATGTCATGGGGTGCGAGTGTCTGATTGGCATGCTCTTCTTCACTCCTCTATTTTTCTATAAATTCAAGGAGTTCTGGGAAAAATTACACTCATATCAAGATTATATTCTCTGGAGTTATGGTATAGTGAATTCGTCTTGGTGAAGTCCTGTGTAGATGTTCCCCGTGCTCCGCAGACACCTGAGTCGTCACATTGTTGCATAATGGGATTCGTGTCCAACAGGGGGAGGGGTCTATGGAGTATTCAAAGATCCAGGTCTAAGCCCCACTATGCCTGGGATTCTTTTTTGTTAGCCTCCCATGTTGTTGAAAGTCCAACAAGGGGTGCAGGTCTTGTCATGGAGACGGTGTCAGCATCTCTTGTGAAGATCAGGGTGAAAAAGGATACATCTAATAGAGGTATGATGGGAACCATGTTTCCTCAGGAGTTGAAACCGTGGGGAAGAGGGAGGTCAAAAAAGGGTATGGAAAAAGAGGAGGAGGACTGCCTCCCGGCTAAGCTAGGCATACGTTCAGTTGTTGAGGATCCCATGAGGTTTACCCACTAGTCGGTGCCAGTTGGGACTAGCGGTAGGGAAGGGCAGAGAGGAAAAGGAGGTGAAAGAGCATACAGTTCTCCTGATGAGAGTTCTTATCAGTGGTTAGAATGGGATAATCTGACAATAGCCAAAATCTACCAAAAGAATAGAGAGTTGTGGCATCAGTTAGTGACAAACGATCAGGAGATACCGTCGTCATCGGGTCATGTAGGAAGCATGTTTTGGTTGCATAGGCAGCTTTGGGAAGCACAAGATACATTTGTGCAACTGCATGAGGCGCAGTAGACAATGGGAGAGAAGGATACAATGCAAGGCGTGAGCAGTAACCCAGGGAAAGGCATAGTGGGCGATATTGTGCCTTGCACTTCTCCTGAGTGATGTTTGGACAAAAATCTCCTTTTTCTCTTATGTTTTAAAGAAATTCATCTTTTTACTGCCACCGGGCCGGTTGGTCATGGTGTTGACGTGGCTTAGTTATATGTGATGCGTATTTGGCAGGACCCCTTTAATATTAAGTATTGAGAGTATTTTGAATGTATTATTCTTTCTTATGGATGCAAAGGGAAAAATTAACTGTGTTTTCTCATCATAAATCATTAGGTTGCACAAATTATTAGATCTTGTAATCGTTATTGTGGCACTGTTGGTTTGTTGATATGTTTCATTTTGTAAATTTTATAGTATCAATTGATGCTTACGTGGCGTTATCGTCCCCAGATCATTAGAAACATTTAGCTATAAAAGGAATTCATTGAAAAATAAGGATCTTACTTGGGACCTCACTCGCATCGAAAATACTAAAACTAGATACTACGGGTGTCGACATCGGGTGGTATTGGGAAAAGGAAAAGTTTTTGTTCGCAGGTTAACACATTACAATGTCTTTGATGCCTAAAATATATCAGGGGTCGGAGGTCGGCGATGTTGCTCCTTACTTTGGCATGGTTCTTACTATTACAACTTTCTGTCGAAACCTAATGGATTGGCCTTTGGCAACATCCTTCTCAAGACTTATTCGTGGGAAAGGAACATTTTCATCATCTGACGCCGTTGAAGGTGTGCTCAACTACATTGACTTCTCGAATGATTTATGCCACCCTTTGCTATCACCGACGCCGAATAAGTGAGTCGGGGAGAACTCTAGGTCATCGATTCATGCAGACAGTCAATGAAGAAGATTGAGTGGTACCCAAAAAGAAAATGTTCATAGATTTTTTTTAGGGTGTGTTGAGTTCTCAACAAATGACGATCCACTGGGCGAATGCAAAATCTATGATTCCTCTTTGCTTCCCACGCACAATTTATTCATATCTACATATATTACAATATATTTATTTATTTATTTTATTTTATTTTATTGATTTTATTCAATGAAAGTATCGTTTCAGGGCTTGGCCATTTACTAGGAGGGCATCAAGTTCCCCCTTCAAGTTTTGCAATTGACAGGTACCTACCCCGATTCTCTCAGCTACTTGGAAGGGTCCAAGCCATAGGCTTTGAAACTTAGAGTGTTTTCCCTTAGGTTGGTTTTCTTTGTCCCACTTAAACACTAAGTCTCCTACCCCGAGATCTTTTCTTTAGCCTTATGCTTATCAAACCATCATTTCACTATCTGTTGGTGAGCCAGGAATTTTGACTTAGCCTTTTCTCTCTCTTCCTCCAATATGAGCAGAGTGTCGATTCTATGTTGCATGGTTGACGAGGGTTCTTCCTCGAAGTCTTGGGCCAATTGAAGAGATGGAAGATAAATCCCATTCGGGAAGATAGCTTATTTCCCGTAGAGTAAGAAGTATGGGGAATTTCCTATGGCTTATTTGGGTGTGACCCTATCGGTCCATAGGGCATTATGAAGTTGATTATGCCAATTTCTTTGGTTATCTATAACCATCTTTTTTAGTATCCTTACTAGGTTTTTATTAGTTAGTTTTGCCACATTGTTTCCCTATGGGTAGTAATTTGCAGAGTACTTGATTATAATTCCTTTATTCAGAGAAAACTCAGTCAATAGGGCAGAAGAAAAGTAGGTTGCATTATCAAATACCATAACAGAGGGGATGCCAAACCTTATGATCAGTTGTTGTTCTATAAATTGGATTACTACCTTCTCGTTTACATGAGTCAGAGGAATGACCTCTACCCATCTAGTGAAATAGTCGATAGCAGTAAGAATGTACTTGTGGAGTTTTGAAGAACTAGGAGTAATTTCTCCTATGATATCCAACCCCCACTACTCAAAAGGCCTGGAGACAGTCATGGGATGAAGTGGGATTGTTTCCCTCTTCTCCTTTTCGGCACTTAATTGACAAGTATTACAAATCCTAGAATGAGTATGAGCATATTTAAACAAGGTGGGCCAGTAATAGCCAATTCTCATAATCTTATGGGTAGTAGTGTTCCCTGCAAAGTGTCCTCTGGCAGGACCATCATGGAGTTCCTTCAACACCTTGTCAACATATTCTCACTCGAGACATCTCAATAACACCCCATCATATTTGATCCATAAGAGTAATGAATTTATAAGACGATACTATGCAGATTTCAATCTTAGGGCTCTCCTTTCCTTAGGGTTGAGCTTCTCGGGACAAGCCTCGTGATGCAAAAGATAAGTCAAATCCTTGTACCAGGAGTCTTGTCTTGAGGATATGTATGCTACTTCGTTGCACCATAGTTCCATTTTGTTTTCCCACCTGGAGTATTCATTTGCTTGATCCTGGACTTCAGCTGCGAGCTTACACAGACCTTGTCCTTTTACTAGCTTGGCAGGCTTTATATCTAGATTAAATTCCTGGACTACTTCCATCCTGTTCCCCCTTCTTTTCCAAATTTCTTGTTGGGTAAATAGGGATCGGACAACAGGGTGCGTCACAATCACGTTAGTGTGATTTTTGAGAATGTAGGACCTGAAATGATTTATTGCCTTATAGACCGCGTAGGCCGGTTTATCTATGGAAGGATAATTGAGCTCGACTCCTTGAAGATTAGTACTCATAAAGGACACTAGGGATTTGTTGTTGTCATCATCCTTCTGGGTTAAAATTGTTGCTAGTGATTGGTTAGAGGTGAAAGTGTAAATGAAAAAATCTCTATTAAAATTGGGACTTCACAACACCGGAGCCTAGGATATGGTGGGTTTGATATCCTTAAAATTGTTTTTTTGCTCATCATCCCACTTAAATTCGACATCTTTTCAAATCATCTTTTGCAATGGTTTGATAATTTCGGAGAAATTGGGGGTGAATTTCCTCACAAAGTTTATTTGCCTGAAAAAGGACTGCATGGATTTCTTGTTATGGGATAGCGAGATTTGAGCTATGGCCTTAATTTGTTCTGGATCTATGCAAATACCTTCTTGAGATATAATATGATCTATTAGCTTACCTTCCTTGACACCAAAGATGCTTTTCTTAGGATTTAGTGATATACCATATTTTTTATACCTTTCAAAAATCTAAGTTAAGTGCTAGATGTGTTCTTCCCTATTCTTCGAATACATTGTTACATCATTTAATATACTACCATGCACCTATTGATAATCCCCCGAAAATCCACTTCCATGGCCCTTTGGAAGGTTTCTCCTGCATTGATTAACCCGAAAGGCATGCGTTTATAAGCGAAGGTTCCCCATTTGGTTCGGAAGGTGGTTTTTAAACGGTCTTCCTCTGAAACCAACACTTGGTTGTAGCCTGAGAAACCATCTAGTAGGGAAAAAATATCCAATCCCGACACAGTCTACAGGAGTTTCTCCATCGACGGGACCGAATAATTGTCCTTTTCTAAAACTCTATTGAGGTTCCAAAAATCTACGCAAAGTAGGATTTATCTCGATTTTTTCTGTACCGGGACAAGATTTTCCACCCAGAAAGAATGCCTAACCTGGAAAATTATCTTCGCATGTAGAAGCTTCCTCAATTCCTGATACATGAGGGGTTCCAGGGATGGGTGATATTTTTGGAGCTTTTGCTGGTAAGGTTTCAATTCGAGTTTCAATGGGATGGTGTGTTGAATAATACGGGTGTCGTACGTTTTCAAATCCTTATAGGACCATGTGAAGACATCCTGGTATTGTCTGAATAATTTGAGGTAGGGTTTCCTCTCTTCCTTACATATAGTTTTTCCGAGATTAACATTCTTCGGGTTCTCTGGAATTCCAAGATTCATAGTTTCATAGAGGGGGCAAGAGCTACAAGTCTTCATGTTTTTGGGTCCTTTAAAATGATCCTTTAGATCAAATAGAATCTCTATATTAGCTATCGCCCGTGGGATTGTGTGGGCCTTCAAATTTCCAGCATCTTGTCCTATTTGGGGATTAGTTTTAGTTGATTTCTCCTAGAACTTTTCATCTTCTATTGCTAGATCTTTGAAATTGTCTTGGTTTGTCAAAATGTTTATGATTTGCTCGTCACCTTCAAAACATTTCCAATTAGAAATTTTGTTAGCCACCGATGGTTTGTAGAGAATCTCTACAGTGAATCGGGAGGCTTCATAATCTTCAAAAGGTGACAATCAGGAAGAGACTGTGGCCAAGGAGTCGGAAAGAACGTTCTTTGCTCTCGGGATCGCAGTAATATTGAAAGCATTAAAGCTCTCTATTAGTCTATGCACCTCCTGCTGGTAGTTCTTAAGATGAGGCTAGTTACAATGAATAGTGTTCCTCACTTCTCTAACAATGATCTCAGAATCCCCGAAAACCTTCAATTCCTTGACACCCAGATCTATGGATTTCTTTAATCCTTGTACTAGAGCTTCGTACTCGACAGTGTTGTTGGTACATTCGAATTATAGCCTACAAGATAGGAAATAATGTTGTCCTTTGGTATTGATAAGGATGCACCCTGCCCCTAACCCTTCTTGGGATTTGGATCCATCAAAGCAGAGGGTCCAAATCTGTGAAAGGTAATCACCCTTTATTCATTCTATACCAATTTCTTGCTCACCGATCTCTCGTCCTATAAGATCAATCGCAGGATTTTGGAAAAAGAGAGTGTTCTCTATCGGCATCGACGGTTCCTCTTGAAAGATAATTTCAGAGTTTTGGTTCAGAGGAAAAGTGAAAATTAGAGGAGAAAATGCCCCGAAGTGGGAATGAAAGGATTAATTTCCTAATACTGGGAAATCAGTAGACGTGGGTTCGTTCATGGTTTCTAGGCCAGTGATCGTATGCTTCAAATATCTTTCTCTGTCAATTGTGATCATGTTATTGTATCCTTTTAGTGGTAACCAAAGGTGTGCCCAGTCTATACTAAAATATCCATTCATCTTCTCATACCAGTCACGACTCAGTAGTAGTCCATATGCCTCTAGGATATCTACTACAATGATGTCAATTATTTTCACAAAATGAGGATGTGTCGCTATCCTGATCATTACATCTTTGAGTTCTCCCATAACCTTGACATGGGTTCTGTCAAGTTGTATGACATTCTTATCACTTTTGAGAGGAAAAACACCGAGTTTATAAAAAATGGCCAGGGGCATTACATTAGAGGATGCCCCAGAATCTACCAAACAATTGTGAAGATTCCTGTTAAAAATTTTGAATGTTAAAAGGAAAGGTGGTACCAAAAGGCCTCTCCTTCCTACCTTCTGACTAGGAATTTATGGTGGGATTTCTTGCCAAATATATTGAGGATGGATCCTTCTCCAGAACGTTGCCTATAGTTGGGTTTTCTACCGAGCTCAGAGCTTGCAACAGAAAGCCTTTCTGCTAAGGGATCCTACATATATCCATAAATGATATATTAGCCTTCATATTTTTCAAATCTTCAACTATGTTGTAATCTAGATTGGGAAATTGCTTGGTATGGATGCTCATAGGCTTTTTTCTGGGATAGAAAGGTATTTTTAGGTGATCAGGAGTTAACTTACGTTGCAGGGCCTGGACGACGTCGACATTTTTTGAGTTGGGTTGACCTTTACTATGTGTATGCACTATCGAAAGTTCAGTGGGTTGTTGTAGAGACCTAAACAAATCATCCAAAGACATTATCACTTTGGAATCCCATATCAACATGGTCGTGTCTCGTGGTGGGTCAGTCTCTTCTTGATCGACAATATTAATGATTGAACTACTTGACCGTTTGGTCAGTGACACTTCGTCCAAAAAATGATTGGCCATTAAATTCATGGCATGGACCCATTGAGGGCATTCTCTTTCAAAGTGGCTCTCCTGGTGATAGGTGCAGAAAGAATCATACACAACATTCTCTAGGTCAATGTTTAGGTTAGTTGGGGGAGGCTTAACTACTTTGAAAGGATGGTTTCTTTTAAAGAAAGGCTTATAGGGTCTTTGGCCTTGGTTTCCTTCCCCTGCGCTTCTTTTCATTTCTATAATCTCATTTGATAGTTTCTTGACCATGCACTGTAGATCTTCTATATCTCCATTACCTTTATCGAGAGTTTTTTCAGCCGGTTTCCCCGGCGGTCTAGTTAGAAGGAGTCCTCTCCTAGGAGGGGGTTGACTTTATTTGCTTATTAGAGAGGCTTGGCCTTCGTTACATCCTTTCATATGAAATTATATCATCTTGGTATCTTTGAAATTCTCCGTGAGGGTTTGCTTGCTAGCTCTTTTAACGAACATGGAAATAGAAACCGGAAGCACGTTGGCATAAAACTCAATCTACAATTCTTGAGTGGGTTTTCTCACAGGATGGAACTTGTTTAATATGGTTGTGAATATTTGATTGAAATATTTGACCCTCTCTTTTGGGGCCATGGTGGTTGCAAACAACTCAGCCATCAGGGCTCCTGTAGTAGTTTCTTTTGCAATTTTTCTAGAAAATCCTTTTGGAATTTAGTCCAGTTAGTTATAGATCCTACCAACAAATTAAAATACCACGTGGAAGCAGAGTTTTCAAACATGTATGGAAAAATTCTACATATTACATATTCATTTTGAACGTTCATAAGTCCGATCGCATGTATGAATTTCTTGATATGATCTTCAGGCAAGCTTGAAGTTTCTAGGTCGTACTTAGGGAGCAACGTTTCCAGGTGCCAAGGAAGATTGTGTACTCATCCAGGGATAGCCACGACGTCTTCAGCCAACCAAGGTTGGATTTATTGATGTTGAACTTCTCTTTCCTCCTCAAGACCATTGTTCCCTTCCATATATTTAGATTCAGAGTCAAGCTCTTCTTCTTTCGAAAAGTTGTCAGGCTCGGGGATGTCACCGGGTGGCGTTTCGAGGATGAGATCAAGAGGTTCTTGGATTTCGGTGATCACAAAGTCTATTAAGTCTTCGATGAAGTGTACAAAAACTTCGTCGAGAGTGCTAACCACCAATATTCTTTTTGTTTTGTCCAAGGGAGTATGGGAGTTAAGGACAACACGTTGATTTGTTGGGTGTAGGCCCTGGTGATTCTCCTGAATTGATTCACTTCCTCGTGAGGGAGGGTGTAGGGTATTTCAGGGTGAAAAGGTTCTTCCTCATACTTGGGCGACTTATCCATTTCAGGATTACTCCGTAAGCATGGGCTATCTATTGGATGACTAGCCATGCATGTGGACCATTACAAATCTGTAAGTTGTTCAAAATGTTATATAAGTTATATATTCATCCATTCATTCTCAGGCGCTCCTTCTAGCACCAATTTTGTTGATGGGTCCTTTGATTCAACAATAGGAACCAAACATGCCACCGAGGCCCAATTAGACTCTACAACGTTTGAGAAGGAATGGTTCTCCAGATATTGTGATCTGGCCAATTTATCGATGGGATTTGTGTTTTCTTGTGCATTTTATCCCTTCAGGTAGGATGGTTCTTTTCTATGTTTTCTCTTGTGTGGGACTGGTTTGAGAGATGCAAGCCAACATAAGCCAACTTGACAAGTAAATGGATTGAATTTCAACTACTGGGAAGAGGCTAAGCTTGGGGTAACCCGCTGCTCAAACATGCAGACAATAATTCTATACCAAAGGGGCTAGTAATAATACATTAACCAAATCAGCGTCCAATTACTGCCTGAGAATCTAACTAATAGAAAGAAAAACACATATGTAACCAAGATCATGGCAAGAAAAATAATTCATCTACCATAACATTCATTACATAACAACACAACAATTTATCTTCATCATTACAGCAAAGAACATCAAAGAATTGCACCAGATAACTTGACAACAGAATCGATTTCTCTTACTCATTTACTGCATCATTCTTGGAACAAGATAGGAAGTAAATCTTATCCAACTCCAATCACATACATCTGATGAAAATAGATTGTCTTCGGTCCAGAAGGACTTCTCAATTCACAGCAATCTCAAAACAATTATCAACAAACCAAAAAAGAAATAGTTATTACAACAACCATTGATATCTTGTTAATCGGTCGAAGTCTCTATTTATAGCATAAAATTCAACTGTAATTAACGACTAAATACAATTCAGGCCAAAAAAAAATTGCCACATGGCTTGGTCATCCAACAGTTTCATTAACCATCTATATGGGATGTCTCTTGAAAAGGGTGACTTCTTTCATATTCAGACCAACTGATAAACAGTTCTTCACAAGTTTGAGTAGATGGGAATCTGTGTTGTTCCATTGGAGCTGCATATACTCCTCTGATATCCATTGCATGAGTTTGGTACTTTTCCAAACTGACGTTTAGCTATTGCAGCAAGGTCTAAGCTCCGATCGGGCATCCTGCGAATTGTTGCACTTTCCATGGCTTTGCATTGGATATCCTTGCACATTCTTTAGCCTATAGCAAGTTTCATTCGGTATGTATCTCAAACATGTCACTTGAGTCGATAAACTGGTCGGGAGTATCACTCTCAGAGAAACCAGAATCCTTCATTGCATCGATGATTTAACTTCGGTGTTCTTTTCTAATCCTTCGACGAAGCCATAGGATGAACTTTGTTCAGTAATTAGGGAGTTTTGTTTCCTGCAATTAAGATGAAAGAAGTTTAGTGATTTCAAAGCAATTTGTGATAACACATAAATAAATTGAAAAGACTAATATGTACCTGTGTAGCCTACTAGTTTTAGTCATTTAATACTTACTTGATCTCACTTGCTCCTTCGAATGACTTGTGATGACCTAGTCGAATCCATTGCTCCTTTGGTTAAACGGAATTATGTCATCATATCATGAGGTGGAAAATCAAATACAACATCATGAACATTTTTTTTAAATAGTCATATTAATTATTTGAACTTTGGTGCCCAAAGGAGACGTCGAAGGAGAGCGTGCGCATGTATACTCCCAAAGGGTCGGACACCATAAAAGGAAATATGTTAAATTATTCCAGAATTTGTATTATCAAGTGTGTAAAACATCATTACTCGAATAACAGAGGTTTGGGGCAAGGTTGGGAGGATCGTACCAGATGTTACCTGTAACTTCGTTCGACAGCGTTTACCTGCTCTAGATTGTGTCTGCCAAATAGTTGTGGTACATCAAGTCTTTAATCACCATGTCTCGGGGTGTGAGTGTCTCATTGGTACACTCTGTTTCCCTCCTTGTTTTCTATAAATTCGAGGAGTTTTGGGAAATCTTCCACTCATGCCGAGATTATATTCTCTGGAGTTCTAGTATAGCGAATTTTCCTTGGTGAAGTCCTGTGTCGATGTTCCTCATTCTCTGCGAACGCCCGAGTCATTACATTGTTGCATAATGGGATCCTCGTCCAACAGGGGGCGAGGTCTTCGAAGTAGTAAGAGTGCCATGTCCGAGCCCCAATGTGCCTAGGACTCTCTTTTGTTAGCCTCCCATGTTCTTGAAATTCCAACAAGGGGTGTAGGTTTTGGCATGGAGACGGTGTCATCATCTCCTGCGAACCTCAGGGTGAAAAAGGCTACATCTAACAGAGGTATGACAGGAACCGTGTTTCCTTAGGAGACAAAACCGCAGGGAAGAGAGAGGCCCAAAAAGGGTACGCAAAAAGGGGAGGAGGACCGCCTCCCGACTGAGCTAGGCATATGTTCAGTCATTAAGGATCCCATGAGTTTTACCCACTGGTCAGTGCTAGTTGGGACTACCAGTAGGGAAGGCTGGAGGGGAAAAGGAGGTGAAAGAGCATCAGGTTCTCCCAACGAGAGTTTTTCTCAGTGGTTAGAATGGGATAAACTCACGATAGTCTAACTCTACCAAGACAACAAAGAGTTGTGGTGTCAGTTAGCAGTGAAAGATCAGGAGATACCATCATTGTCGGGTCACATAGGAAGAATGGTTTGGCTACAGAGGTGGCTTCGGGAAGCACAAGATACAGTTGTGCAACTATGCTAGGCACAACGGACCGCGGGAGAGAAGGACACAGTGCAAGGTGTGAGTAGTAACTCAGGAAAAGACATAGTGGGCGATCTTGTTCCTTGCACTTCTCCTGAGTGATGTTTGGACAAAAATCTCCTTTTTCTCTTCTGTTTTAAAGAAATTCGTCATTTTACTGCCACCAGGATGGTTGGTCATGGTGTTGATGTGGCTTACTTATATGTGATGCAGATTTGGCGGGACCCCTTTAATACTAAGTATCAGGAGTGTTTTGAATGTATTATGATTTCTTATGGATGCAAAGGGGAAAATTAACTGTGTTTTCTCATCATAAATGATTAGGTTTCACAAATTATTAGATCTTATAATTGTTATTGTGGCACTATGGGTTTGTTGATATGTTTCCTTTTGTAAAATTTCTGGTATCAATTGATGCTTACATGGCTTTATTGACCCCAGATCATTAGAAACATTTAAATATAAAAGACATTCATTGATAAATAAGGATCCTACTTGGGACCTCTCTTGCATCGACAATACTAAAAATAGATACTACGGGTGTCGACATCGGGAGGTATTGGGAAAAGGTAAAAATTTTCTTCGCAAGTTAACACATTATAATTTCTTCGACGCATAAAATATGTCAGGGGTTGGAGGTCGACGATGTTTCTCTTTAATTTGGCACATTGCTTACTATTACATATTTATGCCGAAATCGAATGGATCGTCCTTCGACAACATCCTTCTCGAGACTTATTCGTGGGAAAGGAACGTTTTCATTGATGGACGTCGATGAAGGTCGATGCTCAGCTACTTTGAATTCCCGAATGATTTCTGCCACCTTTCTCTATCACCGATGCCTAATAAGTGAGTCGGGGAGAACTCTAGGTTGCCAATTTGTGCAGACAGTCGATGAAGAAGATTGAGTGGTACCCAAAAAGAAAATGTTCATAGATTTTTTTTAGGGTGTGTTGAGTGCTCAACAAATGGTGATTCACCAGGCGAATGCAAATTATTTGATTCCTCTTTGCTTCCCGCACATAATTTATTCACATATACATATATTATAATATATTTATTTATTTATTTTTATTTATTTTTATTAATTTTATTCAATGAAAGTATTGTTTTAGGGCTTCGGCATTTACTGGGAGGGCGTCAACTTCCCCCTTCATCTTTTTCAATTGATAGGTACCTACCTTGATTCTCTCAACTACTTGGAAGGGTCCAAGCCATAGGCTTTGAAACTTAGAGTGTTTTCCCTTAGGTTCATTTGCTTTGTCCCACTTAAGCACTAAGTCTCCTACCTCGAAGATCTTTTCTTTAGCCTTATGCTTATCAAACCATCCTTTCAATATCTATTGGTGAGCCAAGAATTTTAACTTACCCTTTTCACTCTCTTCCTCCAATATGAAAAGAGTGTGGATTATTTGTTGCATGGATGACGAGGGTTCTTCCTGGGAGTCTTGGGCCAATTGAAGAGATGGCAGATAGAGCCCATTCGGGAGAATAACTTCTTTCCCGTAGACTAATAAGTATGGGGAATTTCCTATGTCTTCTTTGGGTGTGACCCTATAGAACCATAGGGCATTATGAAGTTGATTATGCCAATTTCTTTGGTTATCTGTAACCGTCCTTTTTAGTATCCTTACCAGGTTTTTATTAGTTGATTCTTCCACACCGTTTCCCTGCGCGTAGTAATTTGTAAAGTACTTGATTATAATTCCTTTATCTAGAGAAAACTCAGTCAATGGGGCAGAAGAAAATTAGGTTGGATTATCAAAGACCAGAACAGAGGGAATGCCAAACCTTGTGATCAACGTTTTTTCTATAAATTGGATTACTACCTTCTCATTTACATGAGTCAGAGGAATGGCCTCTAGCCATCTTGTGAAATAGTCAGTAGCAGTAAGAATGCACTTGTGGATTTTTGAATAACTGGGAGTAATTTCTCCTATGATATCCAACCCCCACTGCTCAAAAGGCTTGGAGACAGTCACAGGATGAAGTCGAATGTCTGCCCTCTTCTCCTTTCCAACACTTAATTGACAAGTCTTATAGTTCCTAGCGTGAGTATGAGCATATTTAAACAAGGTGGGCCAGTAATAGCCAATTCTTAGAATCTTATGGGCAGTAGTGTTCCTTTCAAAGTGTCCTCCGATGGGACCATCATGGAGTTCTATTATCACCTTGTCAGCGTCTTCTCCTTTGAGACATCTCAATAATAACCCATCATAGTTGATCCAGAAGAGTACCAAATTTATAAGATGATATTATGCAGATTTCAATTTTAGGGCTCTCCTTTCCTTAGGGTTGATATTCTTGGGACAATCCCCGTGATAAAAAAGATAAGTCAAATCCTTCTACCAGGAGTCTTGTCTTGGGGAGATGTATGCTACTTCGTTGCACCATAGTGCCATTTCGTTTTCCCACCTGGAATCTTCATTTGCTTGATCCTGGGATTTGGATACGAGATTACACAAACATTGTCCTTTTACTAGCTTGGCAGGTTTTATATCTAGATCAAATTCCTGGACTACTTCCATCAAGTTCCCCCTTCCTTCCCCCATTTCTTGTCAGGTAAATAGGGATCGGACCGCATGGTGCGGCACAATCACCATAGTGTGATTTTTGAGAATGTAGGACCTGAAATGCTTTACTGCCTTATAGACTGGGTAGGCCTCTTTATCTATGGAAGGATAATTGAGCTCGACTCCTTTAATATTAGTACTCATAAAGGACACTAGGGATTCATTTTTTTCATCATCCTTCTGGGTTAAAACCCCTACTAGTGATTGGTCGAAGGCAAAAGTGTAAAGGAAAAAATATCTGTTAAAATTGAGACTTCACAACATCGAAGCCCGGGATATGGCGTCTTTGATATCATTAAAATCATTTTTTCTCTCATCATCCCACTTAAATTCAACATCTTTGTGAATCATCTTTTACAAGGGTTTGATAAATTCGACGAAATCGGGGGTGAATTTCCTCACAAAGTTGATTTGCCTGAAAAAGGACTGCATGGATTTCTTGTTATGGGGTAGCGGGAGTTGCGCTATGGACTTAATTCATTCTGGATCTATGCGGATACCTACTTGAGATATAATATGACATAACATCTTACCTTCCTTGACACAAAATATGGTTTTCTTAGGATTTAGAGATATACCGTATTTTCGGCACCTTTCGAAAATCTAAGTTAAGTGTTGGATGTGTTCTTCCCTATTATTTGAATACAGTGTTACGTCATATAAATATACTACCACACACCTGTTGATAATCCCCCGAAAAGACACGTCCATGGCCATTTGGAAGGTTTCTCCTGCATTGATTAACCCAAAATACATGCATTTATAAGCGAAGATTCCCCATTTGGTTCAGAAGGTGGTTTTTAAACGATCTTCCTCTGAAAACAACACTTGCTTGTAGCCTGCAAAACCGTCTAGTAAGGAAAAAATCTTCGATCCCGACACGGTCTACAGGAGGTTCTCCATCGGCAGGATTGGATAATTGTCCTTTTCTGAAGCTCTATTGAGGTTCCGAAAATCTACGCAAAGTCGGATTTCTCCCGATTTTTTCCATACCAGGGAAAGATTTTCCACCCAGGCAGAATGACTAACTTGGAAAATTATCTTTGCATCTAGAAGCTTCCTCAGTTCCTAATACATGAGGGGTTCCAGCGATGGGTGATATTTTCGCAGCTTTTGCTAGAAAGGTTTCATTTCGAGTTTCAACAGGATGGTGTGTTGAATAATACGAGTGTCGTACATTTTCAAATCCTTATAGGACCATGTGAAGACATCCTGGTATTGTTTGAATAATTTGAGGTAGGATTTCCTCTCATCCTTATACATAATTTTTCTGATATTAACATTCTTTGGTTTCTCTAGAGTCGCAAGATTCATAGTTTCCTGGAGGGGGCAAGAGCTACCAGTCTTCACATTTTTGGGTCTTTTAAAACGATCCTTTAGATCAAACAAAATCTCTAGATTAACTATCCCCTTTTGGATTGTGTGAGCCTTCAAATTTCCAACATCTTGTTCTCTTTGGGGATTAGTTTTAGTTGATTTCTCCTGGAACTCTTGATCGTCTATTGCTAGATCTTTGAAATTGTTTTGGTTTGTCAAAAAGTTTATGATTTGCTCATCACCTTAAAAAAATTTCCAATTAGAAATGTTGTTAGGCACCAACGGTTTGTATTAAATCTCTATAGTGAATCGGTAGGCTTCATAATCTTCTAAAGGCGAAAGTCTGGAAGTGGTTGTGGCCAAGGAGTCGGCAAGGACATTCTTTGCTCTTAGGATCATAGTAATATTGAAAGCGTCAAAGCACTCTATTATCCTATGCACCTCCTGCTGGTAGTTCTTAAGATGAGGAGAATTACAATGAATAGTGTTCCTCACTTGCCTAACAATGATCTTAGAATCCTCGAAAACCTACAATTCCTTGACACCCAGATCTATGGCTTTCTTTAATCCTTGTACTAGAGCTTCATACTCGGCAGTGTTGTTGGTACATTCAAATTCTAGCCCACAAGATAGGAAATAAAGTTGTCCTTTTGGATTGATAAGGATGCACCCTACCCCTAACCCTTCTTGGGATTTGGATCCATCAAATAAGAGGGTCCAAATATGTGAAAGGTAATCACCCTTTCTTCATTCCATACCGATTTCTTTCTCACTGATCTCTCGTCTCGTAACCTCATTCACAGGATTTTGGAAAAAGAGAGCGTTCTCTATTGGTGTCGATGGTTCCTCTTGAAATATCATTTCAGAGTTTTGGGTAAGAGGAACAATGGAAAGTAGAGGAGAAAATTCCCTGAACTGGGAATCACAGGAGTAATTTCCTAATACCAAGAAATTAGTAGACGCGGGTTCATTCAGGGTTTCCAGGTCAATGATCATATGCTTTAGATATCTTTCCCTGTCCATTTTGATCATGTTCTTGTATCCTTTTAGTGGTAACCAAAGGTGTGCCTAGTCTGTACTAAAATATCTATTCAGCTTCTTGGACTAGTCACAACTCAATAGTAGTCCATATGCCTCTGGGATATCTACTACAATGATGTCAATTATTTGCATGAAATGGGGATGCGTCGCTATCCTAATCATTACATATTTGAGTTCTCCCATAACCTTGACTTGGGTTCTGTCCATTTGTATGACATTCTTATCACTTTTGAGAGGGACAAAACCCAATTTATCACAAACGGCTAGGGTCATTACATTAGAGGACGCCCCAGAATCTACCAAACAATTGTGATGATTCATGTTAAAAACTTTGAACGTTAAAAGGAAAGGTGGTACAAAAGGCCTCTCCTTCCTACCTTCTGATTAGGCATTTATAGTGGGCTTATTTGCCAAATCTGTTGAGGATGGATCCTTCTTTGGAATGTTTCATGTAGTCAGGTTTTCTACTAAGTTCAGAACTTGCAACATAAATCCTTTCTACTAAGGGATCCTACATATATCCATAACTAATATATTAGCCTTCATCTTTTTCAAATCTTCGACTACGTTGTAATGAAGCTTGGGAAATTCCTTGGTATGGATTCTAATAGGCTTTTCTCTGGGAGAGAAAGGTATTTTCGGGTGATCAAAAGTTAACTTACTTTGCGAGGCCCGAATGACATCGGCATTTTTTGAGTCGGGTTGACCTTTACTACGTGTCTGCACTCTCAAAACTTTTGTGGGTTGTTCTCGAGACCCAAACAAATCATCCAAAGATGTGATCATGTCAGGATCCCATATCAACATGTCTGTGTCTCGTGGTGGGTGAACATCTTCCTGATCGACAA
This sequence comes from Picea mariana, assembly GCA_032191745.1. NCBI lineage: Eukaryota > Viridiplantae > Streptophyta > Pinopsida > Pinales > Pinaceae > Picea > Picea mariana. The sequence goes on from JASDQU010026428.1 coordinate 21,002, forward strand.
TATTAATGGACGAAGTGCTTGACTATTCCATCAGTGACACTTCATCCAGAAAATGATTGGCCATTAAATTCATGGCATGGACCCATTGAGGGAATTATATTTCAGACTGGTTCTCCTAGTGATAGGTGCAGAAAGAATCAGACGCAACATTCCCTAGGTCAATGTTTAGGTTGGTTGGGGTAGGCTCAATTGCTTTGAAAGGATGGTTTCTTTTAAAGAAAGGCTTATAGGGTCTTTGGCCTTGGTTTCCTTCCCGTGTGATTCTTTTCATTTCTATAATATCATTTGATAGTTTCTTGACCATGCGTTGCAGATATTCTATATATCCATTACCTTTATCGGGAGTTTGTTCAGCCAGTTTCCCCGACGGTCTAGTCAAAAGGCGTCCTCTCCTAGGAGGGGCTTGAATTTATTTTCTTATTAGAGAGGCTTGGCCTTATTTACATCCTTTCATCTGAAATTATATCGTCTTGGTGTCTTCAAAATTCTCCGCGAGGGTTTTATTGGTGGCTCTTTTAACGAACATGGAAATAGAAACTGGAATCGTGTTTGCATAAACCTAAATCTACAATTCTTGAGTGGGTTTCACCGCGGGATAGAACTTGTTTACGATGGTCGTGAATATTTTATTGAAATATTTAACCATCTCTTTTGGGGCCATAGTGGTTGTGAACAACTTAGCCTTCAGGGCTCCTATAGTAGTTTCTTCCGCAAATTTGTCTAGAAAATCCTTTTGGAATTTAGTCCAACTAGTTATAGATCCGATCGGAAAATTAAGATACCAAGTGGAAGTAGAGTTTTCAAATGTGCAGGGAAAAATTCTACATACTACGTCTTCATGTCGAACGTTCTTAAGTCTGATAGCAAGTATGAATTTCTTGATATGATCTTCAGGCAAGCCTAAAGTTTCTGGGTCATACTTGGGGAGCTTCTTTTTTGGGTGCCAGGGAAGATTGTGTACTCGTCCAGGGATGGCCATGACGTGTCCAACCATCCAAGGTTGGTTTTCTTGAAGTGGAGCTCCTCTTTCCTCCTCATGACCATTGTTCCCTTCAATATCTTTGGATTCAGTGTCAAGCTCTTCTTCTTCTGAAAAGTCATCAGGCTTAGGGATGTCATCGAATGGAATTTCAGGGATGAGATCAAGAGTTTCTTCGATTTTGATGACCGCAAAGTCTATTAATTCTTTGATGGAGTGTAAGAAAACTTCATCGGGAGTGATAACCACCGGTCTAATTTGTTGTTTTCTCCGAGGGAGGGTGGGAGTTAAGGACAACATGCCAATTTGTTGGGCGTAGGGTATTTCAAGGTGAAAAGGTTCTTCCTCAAACTTGGGTGAGTTACCCATTTCGAGAGTACTCATTAAGCATGGGTTGTATGTTGGATGACTAGCCATGCATGTGGACCGTTAAGAATCTGTAAGTTGTTTGAAATGTTATATAAGTTATATATTCCGCCATTCATTCTCAAGCCCTCCTTCTAGCAACAATTATGTTGATGGGTTTTAAATCCATTTGATTCAATAGTAGGAACCAAACCCACCACCGAGGCCCAATTAGACTCTGTAGTGTTTGAGATGGAATGGTTCTCCAGATCTTGTGATCCGGCCAATTTATCGATGGGATTTGTGTTTTCTTGTGAAGGTTCTCCCTTTAGGTAGGACCGTTCTTTTCTGTATTTTATCTTGAGTGAGGCTGGTTTGATAGATGCAAGCCAACATAAGCCAACTTGACAAGTAACAGGATTGAATTTCAACTACTGGGAAGAAGCTGAGCTTGGGATAACCTACTGCTCAAACATGCAGACAGTAATTCTATACCAAAGGGACTAGTAATAATACATTAACAAAATCACCATCCAATTACTACCTGAGAATATAACTAACAGAAATAAAAACACATATGTAACCAAGATCATGGAAAGAAAAATAATTCATCTACCATAACAGTCATTACATAACAACACAACGATTTATATTCATCATTAAAGAAAAGAACATCAAAGAATTGCACCATATAACTTGACAACATAATCGATTTCTCTTACTCATTTACAACATCATTCTTGGAATAGGATAGGAAGTAATTCTTCTCCAACTCTAATCACATACATCTAATGAAAATAGCTTGTGTTTGGTCTAGAAGGACTTCTCAATTCATAGCAGTCTCAAAATAATTATCAACAAACCAAAAAACAAAATAATTCTTACAACAACCATCGACATCTTGTTAATTGGTCAAAGTATATATTTATAACATAAAATTCAACTGTAATTAATGGCTAAATACAATTCAGGAAAAAAAAAAATTGCCATGTGGCATGGTCATCCAACAGTTTCTTTAACAGTCTATATGGGATGTCTCTTGAAAAGGGTGACTTCTTTCATATTCGGATGAACTGATAAACAATTCTTCACAGGTTTGAGCCGATGGGAATATGTGTTGTTCCATTAGAGCTGCATATACTCCTCTGATATCCATTGCATGTGTTCAGTACTTTGCCAAACTAGCGTTCAACTGTTGCATTAAGGTCTAAACTCTGATCAGGCATTCTGTGAATTGTTTCACTTGCCCTGGATTTGCATCGGCTATCCTTTCACATTCTTCATCCTATAGCAAGTTTTGTTTGGTATGTATCTCGAACATGTCGCTTGAGTCAATAAACTGATCGGGAGTGTCGCTCTCGGAGAACCCAGAATCCTTCATTGTGCTGATGATTCATCTTTGGAATTCTTTTTTAATCCTTCAATGAAGCCATAGGATGAACTTTATTCAGTAATCGGGGAGGTTTCTTTCCTTCAATTAAGACGACAGAAGTTTAGTGATTTCAAAGCAATTTGTGATAAGACGTGAATAAATTGAAAAGACTAATACGTACCTGTGTAGCCCACTAGTTTTAGTCATTTAATACTTACTTGATCTCAATCCCTCCTTCGAATGACTTGTGATGACTTGGCCGAAGCTGTTTCTCCTTTAGTTAAACAGAATTATGTCAATGTATCATGAGGTGGAAAATCAAGTACAACATCATGAACATTTTTTTTAAATAGTCATATTAATTATTTGACCTTTGGTGCCCAAAATCGATGTCAAAGGCGAGTGTGCGCGTGTATACTCCCAAAGGGTCGGACACCATAAAAGGAAATCCGTTAAATGCTTCTGGAATCCGTATTATCAAGCGTGTAAAACATCATTAGTCAAATAACGAAGGTCTGGGTCAAGGTCGGGAGGATCATACCAAACGTTACCTATAACTCCATTCAGAGGTGTTTACATGCTCTGCATTGCATCCGCTGAGAAACTATGGTGCATTGAGTCTTTAATCACCATGTCATGGGGCACGAGTGTCTCAATGGAACGCTCGGTTTCGCTCCTCTATTTTTCTATAAATTCGGGGAGTTATGAGAAAACTTACACTCATGTTGATCTTGTATTCTCTAGAGTTCTGGTATAGCAAATTTGTCTTGGTGAAGTCCTATGTAGATGTTCCTCTTTCTCTGTGGATGCCCGAGTTGTCACATTGTTTCATAATGGGATACCTTTCTAACAGGGGGCAGTGTTTGTGAAGTACTTTGAGTGCCATGTCTGAGCCCCAGTGTGCCTAGGATTCTTTTTTGTTAGCCTCCCATGTTCTTGAAAGTCCAACAAGGGGTGCAGGTCTTTACATGGAGACAGTGTCAACATCTCCTGCAAATATCAAGGTGAAAAAGGATACGTCTAACAGAGGTATGACGAGAACCATGTTTCATTAGGAGCCAAAACTGTGGGGAAGAGGGAGGCCCAATAAGGGTACGAAAAATCGGGATGAGGACCGCCTCCCGGCTGAGCTAGGAATATGTTCATTTGTTGAGGATCCCATGAGGTTTACCCACTAGTCAGTGCTATCTAGGACTACCAGTATGGAAGGTTGGAGGGGAAAAGGAGGTGAAAGAGAAATGGGTTCTCCCGAAGAGAGTTATGCTCAGCAATTAGAATGGGCTAAATTGATGATAGCTGAACTATACCAAGAGAACAGAGAGCTNATCGTCGTCGGGTCACATAGGAAGCATGGTTTGGCTGCAGAGGCGGCTTCGAGAAGCACAAGATACAATTTCCCAACTGCATGAGGCACAGTGGATGGCGGGAGAGAAGGACATAGTGCAAGGCATGAGTAGTAACCCAGGGAAAGGCATAGTGGGAAATATTATGCCTTACACTTGTCCTGAGTGATGTTTGGACAAAAATATCCTTTTTCTCTTCTGTTGTAAATAAATTTGTCTTTTTACTACCACCAGGTTGGTTAGTCATGGTGTTGATGTGGCTTAGTTGTATGTGATGCAGATTTGGCACGACCCCTTTAATACTAAGTATTAAGAGTATTTTGAATGTATTATTCTTTCTTATGAATGAAAAGGGGAAAATTAACTGTGTTTTCTCATCATAAATCATTAGGTTGCACAAATTATTAGATCTTGTAATCGTTATTATGGCACTGTGGGTTTGTTGATATGTTTCCTTTTGTAAAATTTATGGTATCAATTGATGCATACATGGTGTTATTGACCTCGGATCATTGGAAACATTTAGATATAAAATGAATTCATTGATAAATAAGGATCTTACTTGGGACCTCGCTCGCATCGACAATAATAAAACTAGATATTACGAGTGTCAACATCAGGTGGTATTGGGAAAAGGTAAAGTTTTTCTTCACAGGTTAAAACATTATAATGTCTTCGATGCCTAAAATATATCGAGGGCCGGAGGTCAGCGATGTTGCTCCTTACTTTGGCGTGGTGCTTACTATAACATCTTTCTGCTGAAACTGAATGGATCGACGTTCGCCAACATCCTTCTCAAGACTTATTCATGGGAAAGGAATGTTTTCATCGGTAGACGTCGATGAAGGTCAGTGCTCAGCTACTTTGACTTCCTGAATGATTTGTGCCACCTTTCTCTATTGTCGAAACCAAATAACTTATTCGGGGAGAACTTTGGGTCGTCGATTCGTGCAGACAGTCGATGAGGAATATCGAGTGGTACCCAAAAGAAAATGTTCATAGATTGTTTTTAGCATTTGTTGAGTGCTCAAGAGGGTTCTTCCTTTGAACTGCATGGATATTTTTCACATGATTTCTGGATCAAATGGTCCATAATCACTTCACGCTTTGTGACTTCATGAAGATCTTTTTTTTCTCCTAGAAAACCTCCCGAAGTTCCTGTTCCCAAACCTATCGATATTTTGCCACTTGTCTCCTCTAACGATGGACGATTTTCCGACCTTCAGAATTTTGACAAGTACTCGACCCCTTTTGCACACTTAGCACAAATTATTTCTTTCAAGACTTAGGTTGTTCTTGAAATCCTTCTTCACTCCTTGCAGAGTTATGCACAGACTCTTCTATGACTTTGCTCGACTTGAACACCTTCAAAGTTCACCATTCCTCTGTGAACTTCCTTGTGCCCTCCTGGAAACCTCTCGCTCTTCCCCCTGAGCTTGTAAGATAGAATTATAGAATCTTTGGTGCAGTCCTTGCGCTCGACTTCATTCTTCGACGACTTCTCCCTTAGCTTTATGAAATGGTTTAAGGCATCTCCTTTCCTTTCTCGATGCACTCTTGCAAAGCATTCCTTCCTCAGAATGTTCAGTAATTCTGGTATTCTCTTGAGGATTCCAAAACTTCCAACCGTGTTGTCCTTGTGCATATTTTCACTAACTCGATGCCCTCTTGGCAAAGTGTTTCAGACTGTTCAGTAACTCTAAATTGTGCTTCCTCCCATACAGTGTTTCTTTCCAAGGTACTTAACCACATATAAATTTCTTCTCGAGTCTATGAACTACCTTGGTATACCCTCCTAGCAACTGCTCTTCTGACTCCATTGAGTTCAGACATGCACTCCTTGCATCGGATCACAAAGGTTCCTCTCTCTGTCGCACACTCCTTACACTTAGCCTAGAGAACCAAACTTAATTGAACACACTTGTGGATAGAAACCTGTATCTCTATCCTTATAGACAATTTCTAACATTCATAGACAATTCAAATGCCTGTAAATGACATGCATAAAACAACATCCATTACACATAAATTGGTAACATGAAAAAATATGATTTTCTATTAATGGTGGAATGTCAAATTACAATATTTCGAGTCCGAACTGTGACTGAGTCTCGGCCCTCATCAATCTCCCTAACTTGGCTCAC
>JASDQU010026430.1:0-24702 GCA_032191745.1 Picea mariana
CTGTCCATGATGAACCTATCTGTTGCTGAGATGGAAGGGATTCCGTGCGATCGTGACTGACTGTCATTGATTTGCAAAGATTTGGAAATGACGTGCTGGAGAAAATGCGCCGAAATCTGGAACCTTTCGTTTTGAAACCACGAATGATCATCATGTCCTCCAATGCGGGCTAATTGGCGGTTGAATCTTCAATCATTTCAGTGTTTTGACACATGGCTCGTGCGAAAGCACGAGCTTTCTTTTTGCTTGATCAAACCCTTTCGGCGGTTGCTTTGAATTTCAAATCGGCCATTTGCTGACGAAATCAAACGTTTTCGGTGGTTAATGAGCACGTCGGGGGCTCGCCCAAACCACCGAAAGTCTCCTTTTTGCACCCTTTGAATAAACCAAGTATCAAGAAATTTATTGAAATATGAAAACAGAAAACTAGTTGAGCATGCATGTGACCACTAGCTTAGGATATCCTCTACAAAGTTCAACCGAAAAGACGGTTTTACTTTGGGAGTTAACACCAGTTATATAGGGAAATACCAGAATATCAAGCTTGCAGGGAAAGATTTGAACAAGTTGGTTGGGTCCCATTTTTGGATAAATTTAAAGGCTATCACAAGGGAGTCTCTCTTTCTTTTGCACAGACATATGATGGAGAAAGTGTTCAGTTTGGATATATGAAGCTAATGATTTCAGAGGCCACCATAGCAGAGGCTACAGGCCTCCCTTCATCTGGAGAAAAATACTTCAAGGGTGTGATCGTTGACAGGAAGCTTTGTCAAAACTTTCTTAGGCCAGAACATCAATACCCTGATTGGACTAAGGGAATTCCTCAAAGCTGCATCAAAGAATAATATTGGACGATGCTCATTAGTTTGCATATATTTCTCACCTATGAAGGGAGGTATGCAGTAATCTTCCTATACCATTTGAAACATTTGTCACATTTTGAAGCAGGGCCACAAATTGATTTTCCTCACTTCCTATGGATGAATTTAAATAAAATAGTGAGAGGAGTTAAATCAGCTTCCAAGAAACCTGAAGCCATCCTCCATCACCATGGCCTAATGAAACTTTTGGTTGTCCATGCCTTGAGAATACAAGGTAGTAGTTGGAAGAAACTACTCTAACATAATTATTCTCAGGAAGGAATTTCCAAATCTGTTGAAGAACACAAAATAGAAGTACACGGTGAGGGGTCCAGCAGAAAGACAAAGAAAAATAAGTGGAATAAGTTAGGGGGTGAAGAATCCATTGTTACACCTATCTAATCCCATCCTATTGATGAATTGGAAAAATATAAGTCTGTTGTGGAGGAGCCCACTGCATCCAAAAAGAAGAAAGCCTCTCAATCTCAAAAAATAAGTCCAACCTTGATTCCAAAAACTAACAGACATAAAAGGAAGGACTATGAGAAAGGTGAATGATAAGATAGTGATCGTGAAGCAAACATTAGGTTATTACCAGAGCCAATTAGAAAGTTGGAAAAGACCCACGAACTAAATATTCAGAGAAGGAAAAAGGGTCAAAATAAGGGTGTGTCAGTAGAACGAATCCTAGAGGAGCCCACTACATCTAAGAAGGATAGGCCTACCCCATTTAATGAACCTATTCCATCCTTGAGTCCTAAATATAAACTTCCACAAAGTGAGAGGTGAAAGAGGAAGAAAACATGTCAACATAAAATTTCACATGATGTCCCCAAGGAAACTATTGAGTTCCCTCAAGAATCAGTTAAGGAGTTGGAAAAGACGCCTAAAGAATCCATTGTGCCTCCTCAAGAATCGGTTAGTGAGTTGTAGGAAACTCCTAATATGACAAGTGGAAGTAAGGGGAAACTTAAAATCAGGAAGGCTCAAAAGAAACAAATCTCAAAGTCTACACCTCTGTCCTCCAGAGTGGAAATAGGGAATATTCAACAAGGGCAGACTCTAGAACCCACACTTCGGTCTTCAAAGGTGAAAATCAAATTGAAACAAGAGAAACAATTTTCCAGGCCTATAATTTCTATTAAAATGAAGAAGAGGAAGTTGTTTGAGGAGACTTCCACCCCTGTTAGAAAATCTGAGGAAATCCCACTTCCTATACGAAGAACCACCAGGAGCATGGCCAAATAGATAACAGTTCCATATGTGCCTTCTCTTCCAAAAGAGACTATTGATATTCTAACTTCTCCAGAGAAAGAAAGTGGCTATGGAGCTATGATTATTGAGACCAAGGGGTTGGTGATAGAAACCTTGAGAGGTATAAGAAAGGAGAAGGAATCCCGAGAGGAGGTGCTTTAACAAACAACCACATCTGATCATGACAATTCTCTGAGAAAACAACAATTGATAGTGAAGATTGGGAAGATGACAAAACAAAATGAGAAGCTGAGACAAGAAGTTACAGATTACCAAGTGTTGGATAGGCACATTAAGGTAGAGAATGCACAATTGAAATAATGTAACCTAAGGTTACAGGATGCACAAGAAGAGGTCTCTGCTAAACTCAACAAAGTTTTACATTTGATCCAATACACCAGGGTGATTAAGAAGTAACTTAGGAGCAAAGATTCTGGTCTCAACATCCTACAACCAGATAAATGATGGGGAATTGTTCAGTTTCACAAAATTTTGAGAATCAGTTTTGATATTGTTGCATGAGGGCATGCAATGGCTTTAGCATGGGGGAAATGTTGAGTCTCCATTTTGACACTTCTAGTATCCTATATTATCCTCTATGTGAGTCTATTTTACCTATGCTATGTATATACAATTGACCATTTCCTTCACAAACCTACTTTGTGACCTTGTCCATGTGCATAGAGAGGTAACTTATGTTAAAGAATGATTTGTTTGATTTTCTTGATTAAATTGGATTAAATCGTTGATTATTTATGCTCGTAATTACTTTGAATCTTAAGCATCTCCATCTAGTACTGCAAAAATTGCTTGATCCAGTGCTCCATAGGATACGGTACTCCACTGGTCTAATACTCCACTATTCCATCTATTCCAGTACTACCAGTTCAACACCTATTTCGTAACTCTACAATGCTTCTTCTGGTACTACCTACTCAACGTTTATTTCAGTACTAGCACAATGCCTCATCTAATACCACCAGCTCAGTGCCTCATCTGGTACCACCAGCTCAATGCCTCATCCTATACCACAAGCACAATGCCTCATCTGGTACCAGTCTCGTGCATGTTCTGGTACTACCTTTGCACTGGTATGGTACCCATAGTCATGACTGTCTCCATCCAGTACTAAACCCCTGTCTATAGGATTTACATGTTGAATGAGTATTGTTATGGAATTTATTGGTAAATGTGAACATAAACAGATCTACCTAGATCCACCTAGAACTAGAACAAAACATAACAGAATATGACATTTTCCCTAAGCTCTAACTATTGAGTTTACTATCTAACAAGAGATATGAAACATACCATTTAAATGTCGCTTCCTCTTGCCATTTTCATCTTAGCTCCACTCTGGTGCTCTTGTGATATTGAATCTACAAGGGAACATAAGCCAACCAAAGTGAAAGCAATCCAATATACTCAACAATAGCTTATACATGTGATCAAGGAATCATACAATAAAACAATATAAGTTTTATGGGAAAGAAACATATCACTGCATTATATTAAAGTGAAATTGGATATTACAACCAAAGCCTTGATGTTGCAAGGTTCCCTCTTGATGACCCTTTGCTCCAACACACACACTTTCTACAATATGGCGTGAAGAAGATCCATAATGACTTTATGAACTGAATTGAGTCTCTTAAGAATGATCCAAGGTATAACTCTCCATACAATCTTATGCTATTCAACCTTCATTAACCTTACCCTTTTCCATGAGAAATCCCTCTTTGTATAGGAGAAAGAGAGATGGTTGAAGAGATTAGGATGATCCCACCAAATCAAAGAATAACGTAAGATCCAAACCATTTGGACACCACCTCATCTTCTAGAAGATACCCTTCTAGAACTTTCATTAAACTCGACCTTTTCTTAGTCTTTTGACATTGTCACACCCTAGATGTAGAGCAATCCGTGGATATGTCACATGTTAGCTTTAGAGTATGGGGGTGATGATCACGCATCGTCGCACCCTGTGTATGGTGCAGCCTACAAAACCCTTCCTTAATAGGTTTTTTGATAGGAGAAATTCATTCACTTTCCTCATGAAGAAAGGCTCTTTTTGGGAACATCAACCCATGTTGTCAATGGATCACTGGGGTGACCAAAATAATGTTTAATAGAATTGCCCCCAAAGTATGAGACTAGAACTCGTGACATCTAAAATACTTTGTAGAATGTGTGTGTTGGAAATAAGGAGTGCATTGCTTGGAAACCTGTAAATAGTCAAGCATCAGCATAATAATATACCATTGTCTGAGGTAGGAATTCCCATACTTAGATTACAAAATGTAAAATGAATCATGGCCACTAAATATACACTATGGATCCATGTCACCATGAATCATCATAGCCACCCATAATACATTGTGGATCTATGCTCTAAAGAATTCAAATCCGGACATAGCCATGAGACATACAAAGTGGATCTATGTGTCAATAAAAATCATGAATACTCCGTCGCAACCTAGACCAGAATGGGATGACCTAGGGTATTCATTTCCATCATCCCTATGTACGAATCGAACCATGTGATTACAGGTGTTGAAGTCGAACATGGTAGAAACCACTTGATTATTGGTCAATGATGAGAACCATTAACAAGTGCGAGGGAAATCACCATTGATGTCAATGACTCCCAAGGTACCCTAGCACAATCCAATGAATGTGAATAAATGAGTTGAAGTTGAACACTCAATGGAATCATCCAATCAGGGGTCAATGATGTGAACCCACTATTGAAAGCGAAGAATCCTTACATTGAGGCATGCATGCTCAAAGGTACTAAATGATTTATAAGTCTTGTTCCTAGATAAGGAGATGAATTTGATAGGAAAAGACTCATCACAAGAGGGCCTTGATGTATCCCCCATCAATGACATGAAATAAGTAACATATTTGAGGTATATCAGAGTGTAAAGCGAATTGAAACTGACATAGGGAAGGCCAACATGGTAGAATATTTATAACTGCAGATGGTTGAATCAATAGAAGACTCGTTAAGGCTGGACTTCTCTTGAACATATGAACAACATGTTAGCATCGGAAGTCACTCCTGGATTGCTTGCAAGAGAAGAGCCTGACGCCCATCAGTTTATGTCACGATCTGTTTAATGGGGTGATCAGATGCAGGTTAACTCAAACGATGTGGTTCTAACTTCAAAACTAGGCCAGGCATGCATGGGCAAGTGAGGTCTTAGATAACTTCAGACAGTGAGTCATAGCAAGGGCGAATAGGGGGAAGACTTGTATCAGAGAGATGCAAATTTCTGTCGTAAACATCAGGTTTCTAATAGACTGTAGAAGAAGGCATCTAAATGCAAGATCTTCCTACGTTCAAATGCTGAAAATCAGAGAAAACAATAATGCCATAATAAATCCTTTATCACAGCAGAGTTGCCATAATTCTTGTGAATCAGTCGATGACGAACTCTCTTAGTGTGAGAAGAAGACTTATATGGATTAAGAAGGTTGTCTGTTATAAAATAAGAAATCTCATATACAGATACATGACCAGAAAGCTAGAATGTCTGCTAAAAATTTACAGTCGGGAGCTTTGCTCTACCATCGATCCATTACAAAAATACAAAGACCAAGTCTATATACTCAGACAAAATCACCTCATGGAGGTGTGTACGGTCATCTGAAGCTTGGTGTCCCTTCATCCAAATTCAGATGGATATTTCTCTGTCAGACGCCACCTTAACAGTGCATGGCCCCTGCAGGGGAAGTAGCTATGCCATTAAATGTCAATTTGGTGTGTGCAGACTTTTTTGGCTGGCTGAGGACTCGGCATGACCTTTTTTCTTTGGAGACATGGGTACACAGAACCCCCCTCAAGAAGACCATCGACTAGGCTCTCCATATATTGCACTTAATGCACAAAGAGAGGTTTCACCCACCTCTTCCTTACCTTCATTTAATTTTAGGCAGAAACCAGTCTTGAGATCGGCTCAATGGCGCCCAGAGAACACGATGAACCTTTCGGCGACTGGGCCCGATGCCTTTGGCCCCCTTTGCATAGATTTTTTCATTTCCCAGGAAACCACGGGCTATGACCTTGTGGCTACCGTTAAAGGTGCATTCGGCCTTTCGCTAGTCAGCAATCTCAGCTACTATGAATGTGAGGTCCCGAGTTTCCTGAAACTCCAATACCCGATATGCCGATCGGATGCCACCTGTCCCAAGTGGATGGATGGTCGAGAATGTTTTGTAATACTGCGGGCCTAACTTTTGGGAGCCTTCGATGCTTTCGGTGTTTGGGGCCTCGAGATATGGGGTCCTATCGGCATTTCGGGGTTCGGGGTTTCGAAATGTGAAAAAGTGAGGAGCGCTTACCCCTCGAACTCTTGAATGCCGACATGATACGGATGCATGCCGCGTGTCCTTCAGACGGATGGCCCAGATAGTATCCGCTTAATATAAAAGGGGTTATCCCCCCTCTGCAAGCTCACTTGATAAGACCTGGGGCTTAAAATCATAGGCTCGATGCCAAAGGTTCTTTCGGCATTTCACCAATCGGTGATTTCTACTGCAATGAACGGAGAGCTTCCTGACTCCCGATAACCGATACGCCGACAGCCTGCCATCTGTCCCGGCTGGATCGGACGATCCATATTTGTTTTGAACCATTGATGCTCCCTCTTGCTAAACCTCGGGCAACTTGACAGCCCCGAAAACCCAATGACCGTCGATTAACTCTGTAGGTGGATCTCGACCGCCAATGGAAAAACTTCACCCGCTCGCTCGACTCGCTACTGAAAAAGGGATTCTCCCGTGCTGCGCTTAGCGCTTCCTATGCAACCAGCAGGTCTGGGTGCTCTTGATCCCAGGACAAGAATTATCACTAACATTAGTCTCTATGGGGGATAGATTCGTCCCTGTGATGCTCTAAGAACTCATTCCGCAGCTTCAGTGCCTTGCTGTTGGGCTATGGAGTCATGCTCAAAACATCCTGCTGCTGAAAATACAGGCCGAAAAATAAAAGTAACAAATTAAAGCTACATACTCAAAGGATATTATTTATATACAGTCCTAATGCTAATAAAATATTTTACATGGGCTAGGTGAAAGAAAACTTCCACCATAGCCATTCAAGTATCTTCTTGGATAGAAGCTCCTTCCTTGTGTCGATGATCACTAGCAGATACTGTAACCGTGACAGCAGAATGGCTACACTCTTCAACTTCTCCTCACAGGGTGAAGTTGATATGGAATAGGGAGGCTCCAAGGCATAAAGGACATGCCACTCCATGTATTCGCTGACAGGGTCATAGAATGAGTGGCGAATTCCAAAAAATGGGCGACAGACAGCCTCCTCTGCTACACAGTTGTTCACATGTGGTTGAATATCTCTGATAAGCACAAGTTGTTTTACAACTAATGTAGGCTCATTGCTCTCAGGTGGTGGTTGCTCGCTGACTGGCTCTGGACAAGAAATATCTTGCTCCTCTGGTTCTTTCTCCTCTTGGAAATCCTGCATTTCTAGCTCAGAACATGATTCATAGCTGTCATAAAAAGGCTGGCCGTTCTGATCAGCAAAAGGTGATGTGGGTTTCTGCTACTCCTCCTCCAGATAATCATCAAAGTCGGGGGGGAAAAGAGCTTCTCCAACTTGCAGAAATGGAACTATCCCCTACTCCTCCGCTTCGACCCCAAATGTAAACACATCCTGGGAAATCTCCTGAAGGAAAAGAGAACAATCCTCTTCCACAACTACCTCTTCATAATTTTGATCTGAGACAACAATCTCATCAGGGGCAAATGTTAATGCATTTACAAAATCTTCAATAATCTCCTCGAAAGAGCCATCTAGAACATTTGCCTAAGAGACTGGAAGATCCTTTGCATAGTCTTCATATTTCAACCTTTCTAATTGATTAGAGAGATACTTCACCTGTTCCCTCAGCTCGCTTAGGGTGTCTTCTTCCTCCCTAGGATTTCCATCACTTCCATAACACTCCTCTGATGCAGATGAATGGGGAGGAGAAAGAAATGATTTCTGATCCAGATCATTAGGATCATCCTCACAACCTGTGTCAGAAATAGCTTCATTTTGTACAGAGTTATGGTATCCCTCACCATAGTTATGACAAATCAACTCAGAGGGATAAAACTCCTGACAATAGGCGATGAAAGTTGCATGAAACTTTGAGAGTGAAGAAATGATAGCAGGGGGTAAAGAATGATACCATTTACGTGCATCCCCTGCTAACGAGAACATGAACATCTTCAGTAATACATCCTCATGATGTATCTCCCACTGATGCATGAGTTCATGAAACTCACTGAGGTTCTGAGCAGGGTTTTCCTCTTCACGCTTTCCAAATATGGGAAAATAATGGCCCCATTCATTTGGAGAGGGGACAACATTAGGAAAACCAGGAATAGTAGAAAAATTAAAAGGAGAAAACCTGCAAGCAAGGATTTTCTCCATATCGAACCAGTGGAGTCACCAATCGATCCTCGAATCATGGAGTCACCCGGTGAAAGATGCACAGATTCAAATGTGCCTGGTCCTTGTTCACCATCAAAGGCCAGATCTTAACGTTAATGTTACCCCAAGAAGCTTCTCAGGCTGAGAAAGCAGCTGCTAAAACCTTCTCGAGAAAGCTCCTTAGGGTCAACTTTCAGGTGTGCTAACAGTAGTCATAGCTGAAATAATGATGTGGAAATAATGGAGTCACCATAGTGGAGTCACCAGGTGCACAGTAGAAATATTTAAGGGCTCTGATGTCTGATGCACCTTCAGAATCAGAGGCTCAATGTCGTTCTGCCCAAGGAAAATCTTCAACTTCGTCCCCGACAATGGTGCCAGAAATGTTAGCGTCGGAAGTCACTCCTGGATTGCTTGTAGGAGCAGAGCCCGACGCCCATCAGTTTATGTCACGATTTGTTTAATGGGGTGATCGGATGGAGGTTAACTCAAACGATGTGGTTCTAACTTTGAAACTAGGCCAGGCATGCATGGGCAAGTGAGGTCTTAAATAACTTCCGACAATGAGTCATAGCAAGGGCAAATAGGGGGAAGACTTGTATCAGAGAGATGCAAAGGTCTATCATAAACATCTGGTTTCTAACAGACTGTAGAATAAGGCATCTAAACGCAAGATCTTCCTACGTTCAAACACTGAAAACTAGAGAAAACAATAATGCCATAATAAATCCTTTATCAAAGCAGAGTTGCCATAATTCGTACGAATCAGTCGATCACGAACTCTCTTAGTGTAAGATGAAGACTTAGACGGATTAAGAAGACTATCTGTTATAAAATAAGAAATATCATATACAGATACATGACCAGAAAGCTAGAATGTCTGCTAAAAATTTACAGTCGGGAGCTTTGCTCTACCATCGATCCATTACAAAAATACAAAGACTGAGTCTATATACTCAGAGAAAATCGCCTCACGGAGGCGTGTATGGTCATCTGAAGCTTGGTGTCCCTTCAGCCAAATTTGGATGGATATTTCTCTGTCGGACGCCACCTTAACTGTGCATGGCCCCTGCAGGGGAAGTAGCTGTGCCATTAAATGCCGATTTGGCGTGTTCAGACTTTTTTGGCTGGCCGAGGACTCAGCATGACCTTTTTTATTTGGAGACATGGGTACACAGAACCCCCCTCGGGAAGACCGCCGGCCAGGCTCTCCATATCTTTCACTTAATGCATGAAGAGAAGCTTCACCCACCTCTTCCTTACCTTCATTTAATTTTAGGTAGAAACCAGTCTTGAGATCGGATCACTGGCGCCCAGAGAATGTGATGAACCTTTCGACGACTGGGCCTGATGCCTTTGGCCCCCTTTGCGCATATTTTTTCATTTCCCATGCAACCATGGGCTATGACCTTGTGGCTACCGTTAAAGGTGCATTCAGCCTTTCGCTAGTCGGCAATCTCAGCTGCTATGAATGTGAGGTCCTGAGTTTCTCGAAAATCAGATACCCGATATGCCGACCGGATGCCACCTGTTCCAAGTGCATAGTGGTTGAGAATGTTCTATAATACTTTAGGCCCAACTTTTGGGAGCCTTCTATTCTTTTGGTGTTTTGGGCCTCGAGATATGGGGTCCTATCGACATTTTGGGGTTCGGGGTTTTGAAATGTGAAAAAGCGAGGAGCGCTTACCCCTCAAACTCCCGAATGCTGACATGATACGGATGCATGCCGCACGTCTTTCAAACGGATGGCCCAGATAGTATCTTCTTAATATGAAAGGGGTTTTCCCCCCTCTACAAGCTCGCTTGATAAGACTTGGGGCTTAAGACCATAAGCTCGGTGCCAAAGGCGCTTTCGGCATTTCACCGATCAACGATTTCCACTGCAATGAATGGAGAGCTTCCTGACTCTCGATAACCGATACACTGACAGGCTGCCATCTATCCTGGCTGGATCAGACGATCCAGATTTGTTTTGAACCATTGATGCTTCCTCTTGCTAAACCCCGGGCAACTTGATAGCCCCGAAAACCAGATGACCGTCGATTAACTCTGTAGGTGGATCTCGACCGCCGACGACAAAACTTCGCCTGCTCGCTCGACTCGCTACTGAAAAAGGGATTCTCCCGTGTTGCGCTTAGTGCTTCCTGTGCAACCAGTAGGTCTGGGTGCTCTCGAGCCTGGGACAAGAATTATCGCTAACACGACACAACAATGGTCTTGGCAGCATTGACTCAAGGAGGACCCAACATACGGACATGCAGATGGTCAAATGAAAGACAAATGGATTTTCCAACTCGAATAAAATGATGAAGGGGGGTACATGTTCAAGAGAGATTATTATTGCCACTAACACAGATACAGAGACACATTTATTTCCCAAATTTCCCCCCACCATTTATGGCAAGTACCTCTTTATTTTTACGCAAGATTGAAGAGGATAACATATGGTTGTTGATGTAAGCTCATCCTTCGGTTGAGTCCCTCAGAGTATGTTTAACGAACCCTAATAAGGAGTGGTTTGGTCCCATATGGGTCTTTCAATGTTTGTTTAATGAGTCCAAAGAAATAAAACTTGAGGGTTTTTCATGTTTAGAGAGTCTAAAAAACACTTAAAGAGAACTCCATAAGTTCCTTTTTCGTAAAGTAATCTGATGAGACCGAAAAAGTGATAACCTACTGCTCATCAAATGTTTTCTTCAAATACTTTTATGAGCGTGAAAGGATCTTAAATGATACTCCCTAGTTTTTTTTTTGTGTTACCATTACGAATACGAAAAAGTGATAAAATTATACTCGATTACATTCTCATGGATTTACGAGCACGAGAAAGAACAAAAACTAAGCTCAACGTTTTTCCTGAAAAAATCTAAAAGGATCTGTACATGCGAAAAATGTATAAAAACAAACCAAAAAGCGTATCCTTGTTCAATGTTTCACTCCTAGACTTTTCATCTACAAAAAGGCAACACTTTCAAATTCGTTAGGACTTTAGGGTTTAGGTAAAATATATAAAATAATATAAAATATAAATGAAAAAGTGAAAAAGTCAATAAAAATGGGTAAAAACTAAATTTCACTATTCCCTTGTCATTTCACCCAAACTTTGCTATAAAACCCCCTATTTACCTCAATTTTCCACTACGGATTGCGGAGGGCACAGTTGATCATTCGACAAACAATCTTCACAGGACATGTAATTTTCATCTCTTTGAGCTTTTCATGGATCAAAATTTGTTTTTCATTGGTTAAAAATAAAGTTTTGAGTTAATTTTTTGAAGGTACCTATGTGCGGAGGTCGTCGCAAGCGCCCTATATCAAGCCCTATGATGATCTAGGTTCATTGCAGGTGGCCCTATAGCTAGCCTGCGACGACTTCACACTGTACGAATTCCCTGGCCTGCAACATGCGTAGTTCAAATTTTTTTTAAGATGTATTGCTAATAAAAAATCTCTAGGGAAAAAGATGATTATGCTAATCTCTCTTTAATGTTCCATTGCAGGTTTTCCACGGTAAAAATTTTGGAATTGTGTGAGAGAGATCATTAGAAGGAAGACTACTTTGTCGAGAATGACTTGGGAATGTTAATGGCCCTCCAACAATGTGGATTTTTAAAGTTCTTCAAAATCGAGGGTATGAGGGCCCAACCGAAATTTCTCGAGCACATATTTCACATGTGGTATGTGAATGAACAGGTGTTTCATGTGGGTGCTCAAATTCTTATGATAGATATCTAGGATATCTACTTCTTGACCAGGCTATCTCATCATGGGTCCTGACTCACACTAATAGGAAGAATATGTGGTGGTGCACCCATGAACCATTATATTAGTGAGCATTGTGTGTCAGGTACTCATAAGCATAGCGGTAAAGTCGTTGTAAGAGATATTTGATACTTTCCCCAATGGATGATCCTCTACACCATCACACACATGGCAGGGAGTGCAACTCCCCATATGAAACCTGGATTGACCTATAAATGAGTGTAATATACTAAGCATATATTTACATGAACAAGATCCTAGGGTATACACATCCTTTGGGTGGAATCAATCAAATGATTGTACCACTTTAGGAAAACTACATTGTTGAACTCCATATTTTCCGAGTCGAACCTTGCATGCCAAGGTTCAAAAATATTTGTGATGTTGCCATTTTCTTCATGTGCTAACTATTTTTTCGTGGGTGGCCTCCACATCAGCATTGCAAAATCCAAAAGAAAATATATGTATGTAAAGGTGCCTCCCTTCTCTTGAAATTCCTCACAAGTGACAATGAGTTCCTCCAAAAAGTAACTACACCAATTGAACACTGCACTATTTGCAAAAAATTCAACCATTGATAGGGAATATAGTGTGCATTCACCCTTGTAGTAGTAATGCTTGACCTTGCTAGAAATAACGTAGTCTGATTTTCTCACCCTCTTTGGTTCAATATTTGTTGTGCGACCCCCCCTCTATGTGTGGAAGCACTCATACAGGATAATCTCTCCCTTCCGCTTTCCATGCTTGCTCAATCCTTGAAATCCTTTGGAGATTTCCTCAACCTCCAACGATAATCTTGTAAGTTGGTGAATATCTTCGACATGAATGGGGTATCTTTTGTCGAGCCATAAACTTCTATCATGCACCCTGTTGATCAGGAACTTAGTGCATCATGCAACTTCACCAGTGGTTCTAAAAATTAGGAGGTCTCGGAGGTTCATGGTTGTGGAGTGGAACAAATTTAGAAAATAATCCTTCAGGAGGAACTGCAACTCCCCTGTCGGCCCAGAGTCCATCTCGTTGAACATGTCGATGTTCATTTGTGGGAACAAAGTTGTGTCCGTAAGATCCAAGTCAAGGATTTTTGTCTACTCAGATTTTCCTTTGACATTTCTCGGGACCACAATCTTGGGATCATAGGGCTCATTTGGAACAGATTCTTTCAATACAGAGCCTCGTCCTCCCGATATTATCATAATTTTGATGCTAGAGTTCTAGTAATGACACTAGCTTGTAAACTGGGTAGTGACCAACTTCTCAAAATGCACTAGGATGCAAAGAATCAACATGAGAAGAAAAGTAGTTAAATAGAATGAAATTATGAACAATATTATGGAGTATTATAGCTAAGTTAATAGGATATAACATTAATGAATCATCAATGAGTGAGTAATTAGGCCAACAACATGATCTATGGTGCGACTATGTGACGGGACTAGTAACAAGGTAAAATATTCGAGCCAGATTCTGACTTTAATGGGTCTCTTACTCAACATGTGGTCAGCATGAGGGTCTTACTATTTTAATGGTTAAGAATCATGTCCAAATTATCGACAGGATCTACATGGACCAGCTATTTTAAGAATTGATGGGACATGTTGATAGTGTAAGTTACCCTAAAATCCACAAATAGGAATGACGTAACTATGACTTACTCGTTAATAAAGTTTGAACTGCATTCTCCCCTGACCACAAAGAGTTTACGACGATTGTACTTGTATGGATGAGTATATTGAATAAATTTTGGATAACACATTCTTGTGTGGGCATGTTACAAAAAATACCTAGCAACAAAAAATGAGATAGATAGGTCATGGTGCTCCTAAGCACACTCCGATGTTATTACATAAAACAAAATTCAACATTGCTACAAAATTCAATAGAAAATAAAAGTCTACCTACTGTACATATTCCCTTGGATTGGAGAAACCATGTCTCTTGTTAAGTGTGGGTAATGTAGGGTTTCAGGCATGCGCCATTCACCCACCCTAGTCGAAGGACACCATCTAGTTATGCTATCTTGACTACACCAGACTGTCGGATCTCAGCCACTAGGAATGGCCCTAACCAATCCATGTGCATCTTTCCTGGATGTTTCTGATAACAAATGTTATAGATGAGTACCTTATCGCCTTGCACAAACCTATTAGTCTCAATTTGTTGATTGTCCCAAGCCTTATTCCTAGATTTTCCACTGACTGATGAAAATCAGAGAGGAACTTTGCTTCTTCCAGTTCCTACAGGCTTGCAATCCTTTGTGCAACGGATGCATTAGCTGTCATGTGTGTAGCCTGAGCTATATAGATAGTAGGGGTAATAAAATCTACAGGTACAACAAATTCCTTCTCATATACAAACTGAGACAAGGTGTACTTATGAAACTTTATTTTGTTAGTCCTATACACCCATACAACTGCTAGAACTCTATCATCCTAATCCTCCCTGTTTTTGTAGCACACCTTTGTCAGTGCCCTCTCTGGAATATTGTTGAATGAATCTATTGTTCCATTAGCTTGTGGATGATAAGGACTTCTCTTATGGTGTTGAATAAGTAATTGTGTCATCAATGTTTTGATTGTCATGCTAATGAATTGGCTCCCTTGATCACTAGTCAGGCTCCTAGGACATCCAAACCAAGCAATAATATTTTCAAATATAAATCTAGTCATTGTATCTGTTGAAAAATCCTAGACCTCTTCTGCTTTATCCCACCACATAAGATAATCTATTGTGGTAATGATATATCTGGCCTTTGAATGTCTTTAGGGTGAGTTAATTGGTCCAATAAAGTCAACAACCCACTTCTCAAAGGCTTGCAATTCCCTAACTGGATGAAGAGGTAATTCATCTTTGCATGATGGTTTCCTTACTCATTGACCAACATCGCAAGACCTAGCATAGACTTTAGCATATTTGAATAATTTTTCCCACCATAATCTGGCTTGGAGAACCTTCTCAGTCGTAGCTTTCCCTCCAACGTGCCCTCCCGCAACTCCATTGTGTCATTCCCATAGGATATATTTCTTTTCATGGCTTAGGACACACCATCTGAGAATGCTATCACATCCCATATTATAGAGTTGGCCTGCAATCAGTTGGTAATTTTCTTCGTGGACTACCAGGTGCCTCTTTTGGGTTGTGTAATAATTCTTTGAGCAAGTCCTTGTATTGAGGAACACAACAATATCTTCAATATATTCTAGAATGGCATCAATATGGAACATGTCTACGTCAAGGAGTTGGTCGTTCACTGATCTTGTCCTACGTTACATTTTCCATGTTTGAAAATTACCTCAAAGGAAAACTCTTGAAAGGGTAAGAGCCACTTGAAAATTCTTCCTTCAATAATAGGATTATTTACAAGGTATTTCAATGCAGAATGGTCAGTGAAAAACTTAAAATGAGAATCTAGTAAGTAGTGTCAAAAAAATTTCAACTCATAAATCATAGCCAAACCTTCCCTTTTGATTGTTCTGTAGTTGCTTTCATCTTGAGATAGTTTTTTGTTGGAAAAGTATATAGGGTGATCAATATTCCCTTCCCTTGGTTGCACTAATATGGCTCCTAGAACAACACCCGAT
The DNA here is from genome assembly GCA_032191745.1 of Picea mariana. Classification (NCBI taxonomy): domain Eukaryota; kingdom Viridiplantae; phylum Streptophyta; class Pinopsida; order Pinales; family Pinaceae; genus Picea; species Picea mariana. Next base: position 15,903 of record JASDQU010026430.1, read on the forward strand.
GCATCCACGTGTACATGGAATTCAATTTCCCAATTGGGGTATATAACGATTGGTTTAGTACTGAGCTTTTCCTTCAGTGTATCAAACACCTTGTCACACTCCTTCGTCCAACAAAATGCTTCGGACTTGATCAGTAATTTTGCCATTGGTGTTGTGATACTAGAAAATATTCTAATCAACCTACAGTAGTATCTGTATGCCCAAGAGTCCTACACAACTATTTTTCACTTGTAGGTGGCGGCATGTTCAGGATAACTGCAACTTTGGTTGGGTTTGCAGGGACTCCTTCCCGACAAACAATGTGACCTAGTAAGTTGTCATGCAGTATGCAAAAAATACACTTCCTCATGTTTAGATCTATCTTTAACTATCGAGATCTATCAAACTTCAATAGGAGTATCCCTATGTTATCCTTCAACAAACTATATACCGTTCAGTCATCCATGTAGAATTCTAGGAACTTAGGTATGAAATCATGAAATTCTACAATAACAATCCTGGAGAATACAGCGGGGGCATTCTTTAGGCCAAAGTGAATTACATTATATGTGAATGACCCCCACTCAGTTATAAAATTGATCTTCTTCTTTTCATCCTCTGAAATTCTAACCTAGTGATACCCCAAGAATCCATTTGTAAATGAATATGCTTCTTTCCCCGCAACCTGATCTAACACCTCATCATCGAACGATGTCGTAAATGGATCATGTACACATGAAACATTCAAAATCCTATATTCAAAACAAACTAGAATGTCCTCGGTATCCTTTTTTCTTTCTATTACTATGGGGCTAACCCATTCTTCTTATTCGATCGGAAATATTAGGCCTGTCATAAGAATTTTGTCTATTTATCTTTTGACCTTTTCTTTTACCTTGGGATTGAGATGGTATGGTCTATGCTTCATGGGTTTTGAGTCAGGTTTTAGCTCAATCTTCATATCTCCCATGGTTCCTTTTATTCCTTTCAATTCTGAAAAGTGTTTTTGGAATAGGTCTTTGTATTCCTACAATAGACTCTGGATTTCATTCATGGTCTTCTCATCCCAGTAATCCACTATAGAAGTTATCTTAGGATGCTCTTCGCTCCCTATGTTTAATTTCCACAACTTTAGAGGATGTGTATAGGTGTTGCTGGTATGACTAGGTGTCGTAACCTAGATTTCCATGGTTCCTACTGTTTCTTTAATATTGAGGTTCCTAAGTTATTCTACTTCATTAGGTTATTCCAAGACTTTATCAACTTTTCACCAGGCTACCGATATTTTGACAGGGTTGTGGTCTTGGTTGGACTGAAGAAAATGGGTATGATCAGAAAAAACTATTGGGTTTGATCTGGATTTACAAATATCAATAAATAATATCTCCCTAATTATTTGAAGGACTAGGTGGATCTCAAGAGTCTTATCAGTATAAGAAAAAACTCTGCAAAATTTGTCTTCTAGTGTCTTCCACTAGTTTGTTTGTCTTCTGGTCTCTTCATGGATGTACCATATTTTTGAAATTTCACCTAATGAGTGGAAAAATAAGTGAACCCATAATTGAGATGGTACTTGTGCAAATTTCATTTCTTGATCCAATGCTCAACATGAATTCTAGGGTCAGAATGCCCATCAAATAGTTGTTCTTCATAAAAATCCATGTCTGTCGTTGTTGTTACTTGATCGCTTCTAAGAAATTTGTATTAGATAGCTCTCTTTGCGTCCTCCCAATATAGAAGTGAATCTTTGTGAGTGGCCCACCACTTGGTTGGGGTATCCTTCAAAGTTATGTCCAGAACCAAGATCCTTTTCTCTAGCACAAATTTTCCATCTATAACAATGACAAATATATTCAAATATGAAGTACATTCGTATGTTGGGTGATCCATCATATCAGTCCCAATCCATCTTGTTTCCCTGATATTTGTGAAATGTCTTGAAAATATTTGGTATGAACCCTACTTCTAACTATCAAAAGCTAGTTCTAAGTCCTCCTCAACTAACTATATACTCCTCCAACTTACAGATCCATATGCAATGGGGTTGATGTAATCTGGCCTCATCCCTACTATTATGGTGTATAAATGGTCGAGAAATTTGGATTCCATGTTATTATCTACTAGCTCAATATATCTAGGTCCCATGTATGGATACAAGGGTTGGACTAATTTCAATACATCTACTTCAAATGTGATAGTGTCCCTCTTTAAGTCAATGACATCATAATTGTCATAATCCCAATCAATTCCTAATAAGGTAGAGTAGGGGTCTTCGTCTCCCATGATTTCAATCACTTCAAAATAATCTATCGTTTTAACTCCTGCAACATCTTCTTCCACATCTTCCATCCTTCCCACTCGAAAATGTAGTATTGATTTTCCATTCTCATTTGGATGGGGGAATAGACTAAATGAGGTTTCCCTAGAGCCTCCTGTTGATGGGTGTAAGTGACACACCATCAACTGGAAGGTCAAATCCAAACCAGGGTTGTCTAAATAACCTAAGTCATTTGGAATGAAATGACCTGATGGGTTTAATGGCTCTGTTGGCCAACTAAAGTCCTAAAAATAATAAAAGAAATGAAACTAATCTAAAATCTATGATTCTAACAAATGATATATTACTTACTAATGTTTATTAAAAAGAAATGTGAATATACAAATGATTATAAACAATCTATATACAGTTTACAAGGTTTACTTGAAATCTTGTGAAAATGAATGTTTATAATAATGTTTCAAAATAAGACAAAGTAAGAACATAAATCTTTTTGTTTTTTTTAATGTTTAAAGATTTTAAACTAATAAATACTAAGTAAATACAATTGAAACAATGACACAAAAATAGTCAAAGCTAATTAATGCAATCATCGTCTCATTCATATATACACAAATCTGAATAAAAGAAAGCAATGCACTTACTAAACTCTCACTGATCAACAATACTAAGCTAAATTCATCTCTCTGTATTTGTATGAGATCCTCTTAACCTGTGTCAAGTGTAAACCTATGACAAAAGAAAGCATAATACTTCCTGAAGAAATTCAAGGAAGTGCTTCATATTCTGGAGCAAGTTTATAACGACATAAAGATAAATAATTATATATCTTGTGACCTTGAAATGTCCAATAACTGAAAATGAAAGAAATTCCAATTCACATGAATGGTGTTATCAGCTATCTAACATCAGATGTAAGCTCAAAATACTTGAATAGATGATCAGTCACAAATATAAACTAAACCAAAATATAATGAACAACATAAAGAAAAGCATGAATAAAAAATTATATGCAAAATAGTCTAAAGCTAATTCAATACAAATAAAGTTTCATATTCAAAAATTATATGAGAAACAATATTAACATTGCACAATCTACAAAAGAACAAAACCCAAAGAGTAAATTGTTTTCTCATATAGTTTCAACAAAATATGTTCATTATATGGTCCAGGAAGAACTTTTGGGATAATAGATTCTTAAAGATTGAAAAAATTAATATATAAATGATAGCAATTAACCATGTATTGATTAAAAAGATTAAAGATAATTTAAATCAATGCATAATCAATTATTCAAAGAATATGAAGATATTATAATGAAAATAAAACTATTTTACTCACAGGACAAAAGCCATTAAGCAACCTAGAATTCCATATTCTTCTTTGAGAATACTCGTCCATTCTCCCAAAGATTCCAACCATCCGTTACTCCATTTGAAAAGAAGAAAAGTTTAAAAAATAAATAGTATACAAAAGAGAAAGGATAAAAATCCTCCCCTCAATTTCTTGTATCTCCATAGCTCTGATCTTTCTCATATATTTATACAATGAATGAACAGTCTGGGCATCACTAATAATTTTCGCCACCTGAAATTTGTCTCGTAAAGAGACACAAATATCTCTCAAATAGTGCATTTGTTTGGGAATTTTTCTTAGAGGAAGCTAAATGGGTCCATTTGGGAGATGGGTTTTCAACGGTTTCTTCCAATTCCTCATGGTTTGGTTGCAATTAGTCCCGCAAAATCGTGTATTTGTTCTTGACGCATTTCCAAATTTTATCTGTTGTTGCTCATAAATTTATTTGCAGCAATCCAATATTATTTTTGGATCAATCATCTTGAACATATTTAGATAATAAAATCAATCCATGATCAGATCCATACCAAATAACTAATAATAGAAACCTGTGAAACAAAAAGAAACCTAAATTAATAACCTAAAAATTGTGAATAAAACAATATCTAGAACAATAAAATAAAAAATGAATTTAAACTAACTATAAGTTCTAAACAAACATTGTTTATAATTTCCTTTCAAATATGATCTTAAAATTCTAGAAGTTTCAAGTTAATGGAGAAGAGAAAAACATTAATTTTGGTTTTTTACAAAATCAAACAAATGATAGATAATTATTTTTATTATTATTATTTTTATTTTGAAATGAGATGCAAAATGAAAAAAAAATTAATTAATTAATTAATATCACCAAATGATTTTATGAAAATGAGAAACCAACCAAGATATTATTTGATGGAGTATTGAACCCATTCTTCAAAATAGTCAAACTTGCTAATGAGCAAAAGAAATAACATATAATCATAATTTAAATGAAAGTAAAAATTAACGTTTTTGTTTAAATTGAGATTTCTATGCTTGTTTCTAAATTTTGGCATATACTCTTGTAATGAATGTCTCATACTATAGTGAATGTATTAAGTTTGCCTAAAAGAAAGACAAGGTATGGAACTATTTGAAAAGGTTGATTATGTAGCTCATTATAATTGGAACTATTTGAAAAGGTTGATTCTGTAGCTCATTATAATTATCAAGATTATAATGGGGGCCTTTAAATTTTGTAAAACTTTAGGCGGAGTTGTAGGGGCCCAACACTTCCCAAGTATTTTTGGGTAATATGTTGACATTTGAGCCCAAGTATAGCATGACATATTTAATTTCAAAGTTGTCTAACTAGGATTCTAACCTAAATTCTTTTCTCATTCTCACCTTCCCTATTTGTACTCTATGTGTGTTCTTATCAGGGAGGTTGGTGGTTATATTGGTCTCTGGGGTTCCCTCATCTCCCAAGACTAAGTACAATGTGTTCCGCAACTTCTCTAAAAATTGTTCATCTCCCAGGATCTCAGAGAATAATTGAAACCAGAGGTTGATTATATTTTGAGACTGCTCATGGGGTCTTCTCGAGTTTACAGGGTTTCAAGGTGCACGAGGTGAGGCAGGATGTTGAGTGGTCTTGGGTTGAAGGGTGAATTTAGGAGGTTTTTCTCTTATTTTTGGAGCATATTCTCCTTTCAATATTTCTACTGAATCTTTGAAAAATAGTTTTTGTTTCAAAAAATCATACATGCCGTCCTTGGGGGATGCTTTCTATATCTAGGGTTGATTTTTTGCATCTTCCCCAGTTTTTGCTGCTCCTCAAGTTATGATGTCAACTTTGGGTAACCTATCTTTGACTTCTTTCCTGAGTTCCAATCCTATCAATTTATCTCCTCTTTGATGATCCTGATCCTCCCACTTTGTGATTAGATCTAGGAACTCTTCAGCTGTGTGGGAATTAGTTCTGCAATATGAAAACCTTGGTCATCTCGAATTAGAATAGTCTATATCCATATGTCCTTTTTCATCACAATTGTAACATAGACTTGGTCCTCATCCTTCATTCCTCCCTCCTCTAAATCTACCTGCCTCTTCACTTGCCTCTTCCTAGCCCTTGGAGTGTTTCATTTATTCTGAATGTGGTTAGATCTAGTCTATTTGCAAGTGCATCTAATTCCCTACCTTGGTTTGTATCATGTGTCATGGACCCATATAATTCACAATGTATTGTTTTGTGCGCAGGTGAGTACTTCTGCAGGATGGGGCAGTGTCTTCGTGCGTGCCCCTAAGCCTGAAAAATTTCATAGTATTTGGCTTCCTGAGTGGTTTGGGCGCTTGGGAAAGCATTGTATTGAACCAATGCATGAAGTGGTAGAGTTTCCAATATCTGTGAAATTATCGTTGATCCTATAGGGGGGTGGCCCATTCCTCTTATTTGTAGACACTCAGTTTCCAAGTGCCCCTCGGTGTAGCATCTTGTACACCAAACTTGAGATCGCACTAGCTTGAGCAGAGTTAATTCCTAGATCTTATCCATGAGTGAAGATATATGTCCTTGGATTTTTGACATGTGTGAATCTACCAAAGGTCTATTTATCCTCAGGCTCCCTAGGTATTCCTCCATGTCTTCAATCTTCATTGATTGTTCCAAAGCCTCTGTCAGTGTGGTTATTCTATTTTGTGTCAAGGGGATTCATTTCAAGGGTAGCAACCCTTAGATGTACCATTCCCTTTGATGGTATTCATGGATTGGGTGTTCCAATATCCCAATAGAATACTTAAACTTTTGATTGTCTTCCCATACAGACTCCCCCTCTCTTTGTTGAATCATAGAATAAATCATAATGGCCCTAGTTGTGATCTACCAGGAGACCCTACTATCCTCCCACTATTTACAGTTGCGGGTCTTGCTGAACTGACTAAATTCAAAAAAATAGGATTTTCATGAGTATGAGGTGTTGAGATTACCTAGGGTATTGAATTCTCCTAGGGAACGAGCGACTCAGGGATGGTTCCACTAACTTTTGGGTGGGTTTCTTTGATCTGGGGGGTCTTATTTTCTTGTACCAAAGAAAATTACTTTGCCTCATGGTTGAATCCTCCTAGGATCAGGACCGAATCTTCTCTATCTTTCACAAGATTCATATGTCCTTCTCCTCTCTTGTTCCTAAACCTTCCTTGTCTCATCCGCTCTCTATGGGACTTCTTTATTTCTTCTATTCTCTTTCCTACAATCTTAGACTGGCTAGTCTTTCTTGTCTTTGCAACTTCCGCAACTCCTCTGACTTTCTTTCATTTGTTCCTCTAGGTTCGATTTCTTTCTGCAACACCTCAGACTACTTCATTTCTCTCCTTATATTTCCCTGCCACCACTTCTCAAGTATGGTGGCTCTCCTTAGGGCGCACTCACTTCTTGTTGTTTTCTCTTCCCCCATCTGTCAAAGAACATGTTCCCCTTATTAGGTCATGAACCTGCCCCACGATCGCCCCACCTCGAGAGCATGGGTTTAGGCAACCATATCATGTGAGGGAACAACCAACATCCCCTCCTATACCAAAAATAACTTGATCCAAAGGGGAATTTCCCTCAGCAACCTTCCCCATGCCCCTTTCATGAATATTGCTTTGGCTCATGAAAAAGACGGGTGGTTCTTCACTGCAAACTCAATGATATAGACTTCCAAGGAAGTGTCAACCCATAAATACACTACTCGAGTAATCTAGTGATCCATTCAATGAAGATTTAATAGCTTATTTGTATCCCAAGAACCAATTTATTTAACTTGTTCTTTGAACTTTGGTACTTCTTGTAGCCAATCTATCCACTGGAACAACTTTTCTGGAAATTCTACACGGAAGATCTCATACTAGTCACTTGATTTTTTTCAAGTAGAAGATAGAATCCTTGGTTGCTTCCTACTTTAGATTCCATAACTCCACTTCCTTTGGTATGAATGCATAAAACTTACGTTCCCACCAGTGTCGTACATGAGACTTGTGAATTCGTGGAAGCAGTATCCCTACAGGTTCCCTTGTAAAATTAGGGTCCTGACAATGGAACCATTTTTTGGCACAAAGTTATTATACCAAGGTCTTATTCAAGTTACCAACAAAAGGGTATTGACGTAGTTGAGTGCACTGACATTTTAATCTTTCTGAAAGGAAAGAAGTCTGACCCGAAATGCAACTGAGACAAAAGAACTAAGGGAAAGGTAAGTGTTAACACTTTGTAATTTTCCCAAGGTTGTGGAGGCAATCATGGAGGTAACATCAAACCACTTGGAGTCCTGGATCTATCCCTCCAAGACTCAGAGAGGGCTCTCTCAGTCTGATCGAGCTTTGTTTATAATATATTTTAGGCTAGTTATTACTATACAAAGGTTTTGTTTATAAAATTGGTTGGCTGGAATAGGAAGGAGGGCCATTGGGAAATGGAGTCAAAGAGGCCTGATCCAATCAAGACAAGTTCTACAAAAAACATAACAGGGTAGGATAAGAACCTATGTTTGACTCTTAAGATTGATTAGTTATTTGAAAATAAAGGTGAGTGGATCAGATTATACCAGAGTAGTTAAGGATCTAGGAACTAGTCCTCAAGTAGAAAACATGGAGATTATCCAAAGCCAGGAACATAGTGCACATCAAAGAACATTTTCTCCTTTAGTATTCAATTGAATAATTCAGATTGGAAACACATAGAATTATAATAGAGAAGGGAGAAATATAAACAAAGGAATAATGCACTTCACCAACATAAATGACATAGAAATCATGTCAATGTCACAACTGTATTACTGAAATTTTGAAAAAAGGAGGCTATGTGAGCTCTGATAAAATATTAATTCCATCCTTCTAACAGGTCCCAAATGATAAACCCTTTTACATTTCAATTATTAAAATATATAGAACAGACTCCCCACCAGGCTCAGGAGGTCAAAATCAACAACCTGGCCAAAAATAGAAACAAATCCCTGAAAATTTTGAACTATCTGCCATGAAAGACGGGTCGAACTACTGACAATAGGGGTCAAATAAGATGCATGTATTTCCACTAATATGACATATGTGTGAAAAATGAAATAGGTTATTTTATATGAGTCTGTCTTGAGAAAAAACCTCTTTCGGTTTTTCCAAACTCATCTCCATCTCTCCAAAACAGCTACCGCACAAACATGACAAAATCAAGAAACATGGATTCCTGAAAGTTTG
>JASDQU010026432.1:22140-33104 GCA_032191745.1 Picea mariana
GAATCGCGAATGCCTGAAGAGAATCTCAGCTGTCAGAACTAGAAAGGGGACACATGTCGAAAGATCATGAATTCCAGGTGAAGTCACTCCATGAGAACATGAAGGAGAAAGGTTTGACATTGCCAAAGCCCGAACAGTGGAAGTGAACGATATTCATCGATATTGAAGAGGACAAGTGTCACCAAATCATGGACTTCGAAGGATTGCGCTTCGGGGTTTTTATGGAAAGAAGTTTTAGAAAGTTCCAAAGCACCAAAGGCTAAAATGATTAAGGGTCATTGATCCCAAAGGAAGAACATAGGTCATTGATATGTGAAGGGACATGTGGAGGACAAAGATTCACTTCGTTAGACAGACATTGAACAGCCATTGGATCAAGGGAGGATAGGTGTCAAAATATCTATCACTCCGAAATATTTCACTTTAGAGATTTGTGGTTGTTGATATTTGAGAATGTCGAAGGCCAAAGTCCTGGAAATGACGAGAGCTATCGATGTGAAGGAGAAAACATGATGCTATATCTATGACTCCAAAGGAAAGAAGAGGAAGGACGGGTTTGAAGACCTAGAGAAGATCTCGGTTGTTGATCGAGGAAGGAGTCGTAGGACCGATGATCTGGTTGAGGAGGAAAAAGTACTGAAGGAGGAGAACGACTGTAGATTTGGGAGGATACGTGTCAGTAAATCTTCCACTTCGGAAGATAATCAGTCAGCACCAACATGAATTTGAGATTTGAGATCCCCGAAGGCCAAATTCATGGAGTACATCATGGCTGCTCATTTAAAGGGACAGGTGTCAAAGGATCTTCCATTTTGAAAGATTGCCATACAGAGGTAGTGAGGGTTTGAGATTTCAAAACCCCAAAGTCCAAAATCGTGAATATATCTCATCCCTTTATTTTGGATAGACATATATGGTCCGTGGATTTGGAGAGGGCCATTCTAAACCATCAATCCAGAGGTACTATCAAGATCGGAGATCGACGGTCTTGAAACATTTCAAGGGATTGGAGGTGCATGAAGTTTAATGGGTAATCGCACGGTCATGTGGGTCGCCACCCAAGTGGACATGCAATAAGGGGCTAGTGGAAAAGGAGCTAGCACTTTCAAATGCACTTTTCCACAAGGTTGTAACTCAGGGACATATTGAAGGATGGGGATAGTGTAAAAGAGCTAGCACGCGAAAATTGAAGAGAACCAGAGCGCATGGATGAAGGGTCACTGGTATCCCTGGACCTGTGCCTTGGGAGAAAACAGGACCTGTTTATAGATGAATTAGGTTCAAAGGGGAACTCAAAGATTCAATCCAACTCAATAGTTGGAAAGATCCTAGACCGAGAGGTCGCTGAACCCCAGGAGGAGTAGGGGGCTGCATCAGGTGGTATCAGAGCACATAATTGATTTATGTAGGCAAAGGAGGTAATCTAATGAGATCAAGTGGTTTCATAAGGCCGAAATTTATTTACAGATAACAAACAAAGGAGAGACAGTGAAAGGAGATGACCTGGTAAAATCAGGTGGTATGACAAACAAGAATTTTCCTATAGACAATAGGTGAAGGAAGCGGAGTATTGATGCTCTGTGAGGAGGTTGTTGCACATGAACAGTAGAAAAAATTTAAACAGCCAAGTGAGATGTAAAAGGATATGGAGATGCTATCGGAAGTAGAGTGATCCATAGGTTTTCTAGGAGGGAAGATAGAAGGTGGAAATGGCTATTGAAGGCCATGAGCATGGTCAAAGAGAAGGCCACAAGAAGAAATGAAATCCAGAGATGGATCTGCAACTCAATGAAATAATATCAAGGATGGAGAAGCTGACATTAAAAATGAATCAAGATGCTAAAGTGCATTGGGTGTATGAGTGACCCATGAAGAAGAAGGTGGAGTGGTCATTCAAGAGATTGTTGGCCAGAGGACAACAACAACTGTTAAAGAGGTGGCTGAGGTATGTCAAAATCATCAGAGATGAAGACGAAGTGGGTCACATCTATGAGCTAGAAGCTGCAAGGAACCTCAATGATGAGGAGGATGTGAGTTCAGTCAAAGATTTCATAAAATGCCAAGTGGGCAGAAATGGACTTTCAAGTTGTCAGGTGGGCAATGGAAAGAGATCAGGCGAAGATCTCATATACTTCTAGGGGAGTAATGATGAATGTTTAAATTTCTAGGTGGGAAATGAGATGGGATCAATCGATCTCATAGACTGCCAGGTGGGTAGAAGAGAAATGCCAAATTGCCAATTGTGCAGGGGGAAAGAAATGAGATTGTTGGAAAGTCTCGGGAGATCAGAAGTGAGTTTAAGTTAGAAAGGATTGTTGATGGATACATATTAATGTGGGTTTGTAGACCATGTGAATGAATATGATGAGAATTTGAATACTCTCACCATCCAGGAGGAGGATCAGAGGAGCATTCTGATCATTGGGGGAATTGGAATATTCCTACCAGATAGCCCAGTTGAGGCTAGAGCATGTGAAGAAGGATAGCCAATGGTGACTGTCATGATCAAGGAGAAGATATCAGAAGTTTCCCAAGGAGAAGAGGAAGAAATGGAAYARACACTGATGTCTACACCAACAGAAGGAGAAGAGCATTCATAATAATTGCCCAAAATTTTCAGCCAGGAAGATGAAACAAAGATGACTGCAGCATTGGAGACTACAACAGAAAGAGAAGAAAACAACATAGACCTTSTTGATTTGTATGCAGAATTGGAAGCCCTAGAGAGAAGRGTAGTGGTGCAAATCTTTCACATTTGACGGGTCAAGTTGGAAGCAAATGGAGGAGCATACCAGCCAGAGGAACGGTTGGAGGGAGTTAGAGATATGCTAGAACAAGAAGAGCTGACAGAAGAAACTAATTTTTCAGAGGAGGAAGATGAGAAGCAACTTGGTGATGAAAATGTGGAACTGGAGCCTGTAGAAGGGTGGCAAGATAATGCCACAAAATAAGAAGAAAATTATATGGGGGGTGGAGTTGATCTACCCAATGATAAGGAGGAAGTGCAGTCAAGAAGACTACATAAGGAGATCGAGCCACTAGAGAAGATGGATAGAGTAATAGAGGAGATGAGGAAGATGATTTTGAGGTTAGTAGAAGAAGTCAACAAAGGGGAGTTGAATAGAAGAGATCCTGCCATAGAAGCAGGGAAGGAAAAAAAGCAGCAGCAACAACAACAACAACAAAAACATAGGTAGAGAGGAGAAAGAGGACAAATCCAAGGGAAAGTTTGGAATCCAGGTGGATTTCAACAGAGTTGGGAAGGTCATGAGTAGGAGATCAATAATTTTTCACAGTAGTGGAGTATGATACAGGAGCATCGCTCCACCTCCACAACGTGCCAACATTCCAACACATCAGCACACATTTCAAAGAGGGAGAGGCATCGAACCTCCCATTTTAAAATTTGAAATATAATCCTACATGGATTCATGCTGTAAGGTCGAGTGAAGACCAAGCCATGTATTTTTACAACAATAATTTAAGGTCTCCTTTAATGATTGACAGTTTGATGGCTCTAGGATCAATTAAGTCTAGATGACCATTTATGAAAACTTCAATGTAATAGATGAGGTTAGGTGAGAGAGTATAAGCTCGTAGAGCCCCTCTTTTGTAAAGAGAGTTAGGATACTTGAGAGAGAGATATCAGGTAGAGGGGTGTTAGAATAAGAACTCAAGATAGAGTTAGAATAGGAGAGAACTAGGAATTCTTTACAGTCTAGTTTTTGTAAAACATCTGTATAGACACACAGAGATAATAGAAAAGTAGTTTTTCTTGCATATGGTGTGTTTATGTATTTGCGTTTCTTGTTATGATTTTATATTCCATTGTTGTTTTGAATGTATGAATTGATGAAGTATTGAATGAGTTTCAATTGTTTCTCTCATTTTGAGTTTCCAAGTGCAAGGAGTGCACATAGTCTACAAGGGGTGCGTTGATAGATGTGAGAAAACCTCAGGGAAATCTCAGGAGAGATACCGTTGAAACTTCATCGGTAGGAGAGCAAGGAGTGCCCAAGAAGAAATTTTTGGAGAGCTCGGTAAGGGACAAAGTTACTAAACACTCTGCAAGGAGGAGCTCTGCAAGGTGTGCATTGAGCCAGGAGAACACCAGGTGGGCAAGCAGAATTTATTTTCAAGAAATCCTTTGGATTTGAGTTTGACGAAATCACAAAAAGCAAAGTGTGCATTGGAGACTGATGAAATCTTTGAGAAATTCAAGATCATAAGGGATAACGCAAAGAGTGCGTATGAGATAGACTTATTCTAAGTCCAAAATCTTAGAAGAGATAATGCTTTCAAAAGCGTAAGCGAGATCCAAATAGTTGGGTTCACATGAGAAATTTCAAAGGACAAAACCTTTGAACACAGACTAAATCTTCTAAGTCGGAAGAATTCTAAAATTCAAGAGGAAGAGTGACAACAACCATCAGATTGGTTGTGGGGAGGAGCCTGGACCATCATATAAGTGTTCAACGAAGAGAGGAAGCACAAAGGAGAAGAACAGTTCCCATTTGTTGGATCTGAGCGTAGAGGATCAACCATCATTGGATCTAGGAAGAAGTGCACGAACTTTAATGTTTTATGTACACACAGGAGAGCAGACATGCTAAAATTCTTGAAGCCCCAAAGTCATTTGAGACTGTCCATCAACTGGAAGGACACGTGAGGAAATATATTTATTTCGGATGGAAATTCTCCAGGAGGGATGAGCGCACATATAAGTTGAAACTTCCAAAGCCCGAAGAGTTGAATGGCCAAAATGAATTTGGATAGTTAGATTCAGAGGGAATACATGTCAATGGGTTATGATATCTAGAAGGAGGTGAAGGTGTAATGCTGAAACACCCAAATACCGAAGAGCCAAAGAGTTAAGAGTCATCGATCTGTAGAGGGGACACTTGTCACCAGATCGCGAGCTCTGGGGAAATTTACATTGGAGTTTCAGTTTGATAATTGAAACTGTCGAATAGTGAATGTCTGAGGAGAATCTAAGCCATCATATCTAGAAAAGGGATACGTGACAAAAGATTGTGAATTCCAGGTGAAGTTACTCTGGGAGAATGTAAAGGAGAAAGGTTTGACATCGTTGAAGCCTGAACTACTGAAGTGAATGATAGTCGTCGATCTGGAAGAGGACACGTGTCACCAGATCATGGACTTCGAAGGATTGCGCTCTAGGGTTTTTATGGAAAGAAGTTTCAGAAAGTTTCGAAGTGTCGAAGGTGAAAATAATTGAGGGTCGTTGATCCAAAAGAAAGAACGTGCATGTTTAGTCGCAACATATGCATATTTAAAGGAGTGACTTCCACACCCTACACACTAGAAAAAGGTGACCATGGTCATTCCCAATACAATGGAAAATGGATACCAAAACATAGCAAAGGGCGACTAGAATACACTAGTCGCTATGTCCCTTCAGGAAAGGTGCGACCGCCTCTAAAAAAACGTTTATCTTTGCAGTTATTTCTCCAAAAATATTAACTTTTTGAGTAGTTTTCCTACATGAGAAGTAAATTGACCCATTATGCAAGTGGGTTTTCAACCGTTTGGCAAAATTATTCACCATTTTCTCATAAAGGAAGACATAATATTGCATCCTAAAATTGATAGAAATTTCCATAGGTAATTGCCTTTCCTGTAGTAATTTCTCAGTTTTTCAATTTCATATTGTGAGTAAATTTTAGTGGTTCTAAAAAATAGTGGGAGATATGGATATGAAACCTATTCTACAATCAAAATTGGTGGTAATCCTCACACCATACAATTATTTTTATTGGAATCACAAGGATGAATTCTAACTCAAAAGGAAAGGACTGTACAATTTGACGATGGGGACATAAACATAACCTACATCAAAAATTGAGAAGACGAGATGGGAAAACCGAAAGGATGAGGGAACATGAATTATTCTTAAATTGATTTCATCTAATTTATGGTTTCATGTTGCCACATGAAAAACTCCAAATGCGATTTGGACCACCTTGGAAAGTCTGTTTGGAAAGTAGGATGAGATGAGAGGTCATATGATTGAGGTAGAGTTGACTGATGTTGAGCTTGACATATTTTGGTATTGATAAGTCTACACAATTAGATGAACTTATTCTAACAATCTTGGCTAAGTTGGGACCAAAATATGATGTCTATGTCTCTACTTTCCATTTTGGCAGATATCTCATGGGAACAAATTGGAAGATACCTACCATAGATCAATTCGTTAATTCTCTCACACACGAGAAGGAAAAACTCATTCAGATGGGCCTAATCAAGGATACCAAAGAACATGCACTCATCATGCATGATGGGAATGAATCATCCAAACATAACAGAAAGGAGAAAGATAACGAGAAGGAGGGATATTCCAAACCCTTCAATGATTCTTCAAGTTCCAAAGACACTTAATATTCCAAGAAGAAGAAGAACGAAAAGCAGTACAATTATTGCAATAAACCATATCATGAAGAATCCACATGCATGAAAAAAAATATCGATCTTATGGCACACATACTTCAACAGAACAACCTTGGAAACTTTGTTCGAGAAGGATTCCAAAAGAAGAACGAAGAACATCTTGCTCCTAAGAAATTTAATCATCATGCTCTTATTGCAATTTTTTATCACATGAACTTGTCAGAGTCTTGTGGGTTCGTGGTTTCTATTTAAGTCTGTAATTTTTCCCTGTCTCTATCCCTTTTGAATCGACAATTCTTAAGTTTGTCCCCTTTCAGCATGTAAAGTCGTCTTCTATGTGCCCTTGTTCATTTGTGCACCCTGGTTTCCCTTAATGTCCTAGCTGAAAGGAGTCTCGACCCCAAGCCCCTATTTTTTCCCCAAAGGATGAACACTCGTCTCCTTTTTCAGTCACTAGTCTTTCTATTTTCCCAACCCACAACTAGTCATCCAGATTCTTGATCGTACAAGCCCTAACCATGGACACAAAGGGAGACATATAAAGCAACCCATTTTAGGCTTAAAAGAAGCAGGCAATTTTAATCTTTCAGTGGGGGAGATTCCAGGAGCAGTTTGAATCAACAACTCATGTGCATTTGGAAGTTCAAATTCACGCAAAGTATAGTGCCAGAGTAGAAGGTCAAAACACCAAAGGCCTAGAGGGAGCATGAGTCATTGATCTCGAGGGGGATAGGTGGCATCCGATCCAAGTGTTCAGAGAAATGAGATTCAGGAGTTTCAAAGTGAGAAGTGCATAAAACTTCTGGAGAGTCGAAGCCCAAACTCTAGAAGAAATCGTGGACCATTGATATAAAAATCAATAGGGAGTCATTGATCTTAGAAATAGTACCTCCCCAAGGTCCCGAAGGCCCGAAGTGCCTAAAGTGACGAAGTGGATGAAGGCCCGAAGTGAATATGAGTCATTGATTAGCAATAGCCAAGTGTCGTCAGATCCATAGCTCCAAGTGAAAACATAGAAGGAAAAATAAGTTTGAAATTTAATTTTCTCGGAGTCCGAAGACCCAGAGTGGATATCGACCATCCAAATCTAGGAGCCACACGTCTTTAGATCTCTAACTTTGGAGGATTTTCTTGGGGCAAGAAAATTTTGACTCTTGAGAAGTCTGAAGCCTGGAGCTACGAAGGGATCTTGACCATCCATTTAAGAAGACACACATCATCATATCCATGGCTCCAAGTAAAAGAACTTGGAATCCCAAGTTTGAGTTTTGATTATCCCAGAACCCGAAGACCTAGAGGGGATCTTAGCTATTCAATTCAAATAACCACGTGTCGCCAGATCCATAGCTCTAGGTAAAATCAAAACAGGTAAACAATATCTAGCCCCCGAGCCCTAGAGAGCCAAATGCATGTCAGCTATCAGCACAAACAGGTGACACCCTTATGGTTTTGACATGTGGACCTCTTTTCAAGTATTGTCAGACACACCTCCAACCTTTTTTCAAGTGAAACATGTTACCTCTCCATCTGTGACACATCGACATGGTGACATCTAGCCTCCACATCAGATCAGCCTTCGGGAGGTGTTATTGTTTAGCACCAAAAATAGCGCCCCACCCCAAATAACACTTTTGGAAGATCTTAAAAGTGGTGGGCGAGTAGGCTTGGTGGTGGCGCCAAATCTAGCGGGTGTGCCTAGATCTCAGTTGGTGCCCTGATCAATGACCACAATCTATTGTGGGGACGAAACATGGTCGAGAAATATTTTTATTGAGTGGTCCCGCAATGGAAAGCATGGTATGGAGAAATGTGATGGATTGTGGGTCCAAAAGTAGTCTCAACCCAAACCACCTTTGAGTGGCCCTACAATTACATGTTTATATGGCATCCTATCTGAGAGAAACAAGTGGTCGTGCCCCTGAGCATTAAGTCTCATTCAATATCCAAGGAAAAGAAGCTAATGGAAGGTAGGTTGGTGGTTGAAACCTTGACTCACCCCATAAATGGAAGTCATGGAAGKCCCAACCGTGGGGACTGAACCATAATCCGGTGGTAACCCTACAAGYGGATTTCCCTRCAGACCCATGCTGATTTGAGATTGTGTCTAACAAAGGAACGCACATTCATTCTGACAGAAGAATTTGCTGACACAAATCTTTGATTGTAGTGATCAGATGACACTCCTGATAGTCAGGGACTTTTCTGAGTATAAATAGATAGTTTTTATATTTTGTTATGTTCTTCAACTSGTTGAGTAGAGCTCCCTATTTTGTAATGTTTTGATGCCAGAACTATTCTCTGGTTATGTATTGGATTAGAGACTTTCATATTAATAGAAGTCATCCTCTTTTCATCTCWTTGTAAAAACTGTGCTAAAACACTTGGGCATGGAGGATCTAGTCGAGGGTTGTTATCYTGTTGTAATGTAGGTTTCATTACAGTGGTATCGTGACCAGTTTTAGTTAGATTCCTTGTGATTTTTTTCCCTCTTACATTGAATGGCTCAAGCATGGAGGATCCAATCAAGTTTTTGTAGCTACATGGTGATGTAGGTTTTATCCAGGTTGATATCAGTGGCCAACCACCTTTTCCAATTGGCTCAAAACAATTTTCTGACAATTTTGGCAATTTACTTTTTTTAGCAGTTTTAACTTTTGGGGCCATTTTGAGGGTCTAAATGAAGGTTTTTATGGATCGAGATTATCAATGATATATGAAGACATGATTGATCCCCCAAAATGAATCTCCTTGATGATACCTTTACAACGGGCTATCATATGCCTAAAACAGAGACTGTATGCAAAAGTTACGACCCCGGGAAGTTGATGTACTAACTTACCCAAACAGGGCCCACATGACTTTTGGCGCTTCATCTCCTAGGGTTAGGTTTTTGGATGTCTAGGATTTTTGGCATTCCTGTTTATTGTAAAAATTCCTCCAGAGCCTCATTGTAATCATCTTCTTGTGAATGAGTGCATCAGACACATCTCTTCTCAGAGATAAGCTGCCACCATTCCAACAAGCTTGTTTCCGCTGCATTTTATAGTTTCAGCTTATTTCCTTATTGAATAGAAAACCAGTTTTACTATATCTCTGTTATTTTGTGTTAAAAACCTGTTAATAATCTGTACTCATTTCATTATGTTCATAAAATTTGGATCAGTGGTATCAGAGTGGTCTGCTCCTTGTCATCTTAATGCATGTCCCCAACGAGGTCGGAGTACAAAGAGTTGCTTCTCGAGCTTGTTTTTATTGACGACAAAATCTCTCGCACACCCAAGTGACCTCTCATGGTAGGAGAAAATAAATATGATGGTACAAGAGATCCTTTCAAACTGTTGATTAAGGAATCCCTCGTGCAACAAAGGAACGAGATGATGGATAGTTTCACGCAAATCCTTCAACGGCTACTAATAGGCGACACATCTTCTTAGAGTGGAGGCACCAACCCCTTCAAGGTAAAAATAAACTTTGATATTCCTATATTTGATATTCTAATAGACGCAGATGATGTGGACAAGTGGTTGAATATACTAGAAGGGTATTTTTCTTTCCATAACTTTTCGAATAGAGAAAATATTACTTTTGCTCTCCTCAAAGTCATTCCCCATGCCAAAGATAGGTGGGAAATTCTCTTTGAGAAAAAGGAAATAGAGGAACCCTCATTATTTACATTCATGGCCACCTGGGATTCCTTCAGGGATTCTATTAAGGAACAATACTACCCTGTTGAAAGTTATGACGACTTGTATACCAAATGGACCACACTATGGCAAGAAAGAGACTGTTGGTCACTATAATTGCTTAATTAATTTTAAACAACTAAGTGAAACATAAATTATCAACCCAGGGAAGTCTTTTATTTCAAAGATAACCACGCACTATATATGCTCAATTTCAAAAGAAGCTTAGTGTTGTAGTAAAGAAACTTATACTAATCTTACTTGCTCAAACAAATTGAAGTTCTGTATTAAATCACAGGAAAGTAACTTCCCTATTGCAAACCTTTAGAGATCAATTTAAGAATCTTGGATTACATTTAAAATAATACTTGCAATGGGAAGGAACAATTATTCTGCAATCAGAGAACAGGACCCTTACTCTCAACAGATACTTCAACATTAACACTCTTTCATGAAAGCAACAATGCAGAAAACAATTAACTCTATTTAACAGAAAACAAAGCCACCTAGTTCCTTTCTTTCTAAGCAGGAGCTTTGAGCCTTACTTCTGTTTAGCACACTTGTGAGGTTGAGGTTTACAGAGAACAGAGCAGTCTGATCCCTTCCTTTTTGAGCAGGGATTACTAACCCAGTTTCTGGCTAACATTAATGAAGATCTACAGAAAACAGGGTGTTTTGGTTCTTTCCTTTCTGAGTAGGAACCCTTAACCCTATCCCTGGCTAACACACTTGCAGAGGGAAATGAAATCCTACAGAGGTCGAGGTAATTGGATTCCTTCCTGTCTGAGTAAGAACCTCTTAACTGAACCTCTGGCTAGCACACAGCAGAAAATGAAATCTACAGAGGACAAGGTGTTGTGATTCCCTCCT